>CAUYTI010020966.1:0-49973 GCA_963575145.1 Galago senegalensis
GTCATTCTAATACTCTTTCCTTTGTAGGTTATGGTTTTCTTGCATCTAACTGCTTTCAGAATTTTCTCTTTCATATTAACTTTAGTGAAGTTAATTATGATGTGCCTGGGGGATGTCTTGTTTGGGTTGAGTCATGCTGGGCTTCTGAAACTATCTGCTATCTCAATTTTAGAGTCTCTTGGCATATCTGGAAAATTTTCTTTCAACATTTCATGAAGAAGAGCCTCTGTGTTTTGTGAGGCAGCTTTGTTGCTTTCAGGGATTACTATAAAGCGAATATTAGTTTTCTTTGAATTATCCCAGAGCTCTCTGAGAGAAAAATGAAAGATCCATTTTTGCTTTCCATTTCTTTTCATCTTTGCACTCTTGGGCTTCTTCAAAAGTTTTGTCTTCAATGTTGGAGATCCTTTCTTCAGCCTGTTCCACTTTGTTATAAAGAGATTTAACTGTATTTTTCAAATCTTTGAGGGCTACAAACTCTTGCCTCAAAGTTTCAAAATCTTTGATCATTTTATCTTTGAAATTGTTGAATTCTTGAGTCATCTTTTGAATAATTTCTTGAGACATTTTTTGAATAATTTCTTTAATTTCTAGCTCTTTCGTTTCTTCCATTCTATTAATCTTATTTACTATCCACATTCTGAACTCGATTTCTGTCATCTCAGCCATCTGTTTATAGGTTGGATCTTTAGATGCCTCTGCCACATCCTTCCTTGCGGGGGTTGATCTACTCTGGTTATTCATACTACCAGAGTTTTTCCGCTGACTTCACCCTGTGCTGGATTTACTTCATTTGGCTAGGTGAGCAGGTAAGAGGAAGTTGGGTTGGGAGCTCCAGGAGTAGTATTTTACTAGCCTTTTTGGGCAAAGGCTGCGACTGGTGTACCTTTTTTCCTAGAGCTTTGCCAAGAGTGCATATAATGCTAGGGTCTGAGAGCCTGGGGACCTGCATGTTTCTATCTTGTTTTTGGCTGATCTCTGTTCTACCTTAGAAAAATCAATTACTCTGGGTTAAGATCTTGGCTGTGGAGATAATCATAATCAGGGATTATGTCACCCCTCCCCTTGCTGGTGACAATTGGGAAAGGAAAACCACACCTACCCTCAGCCACACCCCCAGAGTACTGCTTTAGATAGTTCTTAGGTGATTGGCCCAGTTCAAGAGATCTAAATCAAGTGTCCCAGTCAACACAAGTCTCAAGTGGGGGAGTTCAAGAGGTCTCTGGCAACTGTACAGCAGGGGCCTCTGGCAGCTCAGGTATGACTCACTCCAGTGTTCTGTGGGGTCAGAAGGACCTACCCAGCAAATAATATATTCTAGGGAGGTTGATACCTCCTACCCCACCTTGTACCTTCATCTCACACAGTCACAGGAGATCACAGAAGGGCTGTGACCTAGTTTCCCAATAAGTGAATGTGGCAGGGCTTTGTGTCTGCCAGAATCAAAGTAGAGCCAATGCCAGCTCCGCTCAGTTACTGCTCTTTGACCCCCACCAGCAAAGGGAGCTGAGGCTTGACTGTCTCAGGCACTCAGTGACAGCTAGAGAATGTTCCACCTGAAGACAATTTAGGCTTGAGAAAATCCAGAGAGCATCAGAGATTCTCCCTGGATCACCAGTTAATTTGCTGAAATCACAAGATCCAAACCTATTGACCCGATCAATACCCACTCTCTGGTTGGAAAGATCACAAGGTCTCTAGCAACTAGATAATAGGAGTCCACTAGTGGTGCAAGTGTGGCTTGGTCTGATGCTCTGAGGAGTCAGAAATGCCTGTTCAGTAGACGATTTGGAGTAAGGAGACTGTTGTCCCTTTCCCCTCCTTACTCATCCTCCACTGCTGGACTCTGGTAACCTCAGTCTCTGGTAACCCCACTATCAGTCTCTATTCACCCAGACTCTGTAACCCAGGCCTGTCCAATAGGCGAGTGAGTCGGGGTTTTGTGCCTGCCAGAGTCCAAGTAATGTCAATGACTTCTCCACTCGGTGATCATTATTTGTCTCCAGCCAGCAGAGATATTTATTTGAAGCCTGTCTACCTCAGGCACTGAATGGGAGCTGGAGAATATTCTGCTTGGGCTCAATCTAATCTTGGAATTTGTTTTCTTGAAATCGTGGTTTGCCTCGGTGGGGAAGACGTGCTTTTATCTATCTCTTCTCTCAGTTTGACTCCCCACCTTCAGTTTTGTTGGGTTCTTCTGGCGATTGTCTCTCCCCCTGAACTAAAGTTTATGTTGAAAGCTAGCTCCAATCAGCTCTTGTCCCCTGTTCCTTGATATTCTTATTGAATGTGAAAATTAGAGTTAGTGAATATAGCCAACCCGAGGATTTAGCAAAGTATAAAACACATTGAAACCAAGCAGACAAACAGACTAAAATGCTACCAGATACACAAGCACACTGATGCTCAGACACTCAGAAACAAGTAAACAAACAGACAAAAAAGAAAACAAACAAAAGACAAACCAACCAACAAACAGACAAAAAAAAAAAAGATAGTAGTAATACAAGATAACCACAAAAATGGTGGTCATAAAATGATAGAGAAAACAAATAGCAAAACAAACAAACAAAGAAGAAATAAAATTAAAAAAAAAAAAGACAAGGAGGGCACCACTAAGAAAAATTCTGTTCTTTTGAATATATACAAACCCTTTTATAAATTCAGTGGGGTACCAGTTTGATGGAAATATAATTATGCTGCAATATATTTTCTGGATAGCAGGTGGTGCTGTGAGTGGTTCCCAGGCTAAAACCAAAAAGAAAAAAAAAAAAAAAAGAAGAAAAGAAAGAGAATCTTTGCTGGCAGGTTGCACAAATTCTTCCTACAACAATTCCTGCAAAGTGTTGGGTGTCTTGGATTAGCTTCAGATGCTGGATGGCTGGCTTCAGGTCAGATTGAGCTCTCCATGCTTCTGAGAGAGGTGTTATGGAGACGCCATTTTTGGAATTTTACATTACATTTGGTTCCTGGCTGGGCGCCCACTCCTATCTGTCCTCCAAACTCTGCACACAAGTCCGCATTTCACCAGATTTTCCACTCAACTCCTAGTTTCCCCTCAAACAGAAAATTGTTGTGGTCTGAGGGAAAAGAGTTGGGTACTTTTTGTATCCTCTGCATTTAGTCCACATCTGATAGGGGAGGGGCTGGTTACTTCTAGTTCCTGCTGCCACTGCCACTGCTGCTTCTACGCCATGGCATGCACAAAGGACTTTTCAGTGTTTGTAGGAAGGGAACCAATTCCCCCTGTGGGTTGCAGCATCAGTGCAGCTCCACACAGACTTCCAAAATTACAGGATGGATCGGTTCCTAAGCAGAGTCCCTTCTCCACAAGTTTCTAGCCGATTGCCTGGATCCCTGACACCCCTAACAGGGTCCAAATGGCTCCTGTTTCTGGCTGCCAAATTCCGCTTGGGAATTCATGCCTCACCACACTATCTGCAAAACACACAAACTCCCCACGAATTCAGCACAGAAGTCCTTCATGGGGGAGGGATTGGTTTCTGCCTTTCAGGGCACCAGTGCAGACCTGGTGCCGCAGTTGCAGCTGGCGCCATTTCCTCTGTTGCCCTGAGTTTTTTTCTGGCAGACACCGTAGTTCTGGGCTACACTTTCAATCCAGCAATTCACCTCCTTGCGGCACACCCTGCACTGCTTGTCCATGCCAGCACTTCACACGGGAAAAGATCCAGCCCCCCAACTCTCACCCGAAACCACCAGGAGAGTGGACCCAGGGATGCATCCCCTCTGCCATCTTGCTCTGCCTCCTTCTTTTTTTATTTTTAAAAAATTAAATTATATTCACCTGAGAGTCTTAACTTAGACCTCCAAATGAGAATTTAGGGCTTCTGTGACCAGGAATGGTAAATACTTGCTTTTTATTTCTCAAGTAGCACTCACTGCAATTCAGCATTTCTTTCCACTATGAAAGTAAAACCAAATCTCAACAGTACTAACAGTACTTAGGACTTTGTTACCAATAGAAATTACAATTTTTTTTAAATATTACATTTGTTGCAAATAATCAAAAGAGTCCTGATAATTATTACTACCTCAAAAACAGCATAGTTACTAGATTCCTAATCTATGTGTATCATATTTGTTAACGCGTTCATGGAGGTACATGGATATTAACATATCAAATTTTAATATTTTTATAAGGCATTTCAATATACTTGAACTTCCCTTTACTTTTGAAAATATTTTTATAACATAATTCTGAGAAGGGATTAGGTTTATGCCACACAAAAGACTAAGCACCTTGCCTTATAGGATATTCTGAAGTATTAATGTTTCTTTAGAGAACACTTCAGCCAGAAAGACTGAAGATGTGAGATTCCTGGGCACCAAGAACTTAGCCAGTGCCTTGAAAGGTGATAAGTTCTCAGAGGATACTACCTTAAATTCATACTCAAGAAAAATGTAGTCTAGGCATTGAATATCCTGAAATGACATCAGATCGACACATGATCACTGCAAAGAACAATGAGGCAAAAAAGAAAAGTGGCTGTCTCACCTAATGCCAGAGTGAGACAATGGAATATGACCAATGGGTTTCCCAATAGCTTCACAGCCTCATTAAACCAAAACTTTGCCACACCCCTTGCATAACAATGTCTAAACATGTTTCAGTTTAAAATAGATATTGTCCTTATGCATTGGAAATACAAAATAAGAAATATATTAATTTAAGCAAACATTGTACAAAAATTTGATTAGCATACCTGTGTTTGGGAACTGAGCAACGAAATTATAACATATAATGATTTCTCTACAAGGAAACCTGGATCTTTAGTGCCATACGCAATTCACTTTCTGGTTATATGAATGTTATCACTGATTCAAAAATTGTTGATTCAGTTAAACATGGGACCATATTATATATACATTGGAAGCCTTAGGTCTGGCTTAGTTTTTGATGTTTGTGTGTGTGTGTGTACACATGTGCACTTTTATTAAATGAAAATTTTAGTCCTTATTTTAGGAGGTTCATCTTGGTGAAATTTAAGTTTGGGTCTTGGGGAAGATGAATAAATCCTCTGGCTTTCTCATTCTTTGTTTTGCAAAAAAATATGTTTCTTTTTTTCTGTCTTTGGTCATTCTCTACTGTGCAATAAATAAAAGTTAAGAGGTTCATTGGTTCACTTACCTCCAGTTCTCTGAATCATGCTCCTAAATCTGTTGTTCCACTGAAGGATGTGGACCATAGCACATTGACTTCAAATTTGCTTTGAACTCTTCCAAAGAACAGATATTATGTAACATCTTATTTTTCAACCATCTGTTTTCCTTTCACAGTAAAAGTTAATAAGAAAGATATTCTGATTTTTTAGCTTATTCTGTTTTCTGAGTTAGAGTTTTCATTTTTTTTTAAATCTTGGATATTGAAAAGTTCTTCCAATGTCACTAAAAAATGCTGAATATTAACACAATTACCAAGGAAGAGTATGGAAATTTTTGTTAATTAATTGTGAATGCTGCCAAGTCCAATAGTCATTATTGATCATTGTTACATACATTACATTGCATATTTTTAATGACGTGTGACCACTCTTTATTTTCTCAGAAAGTATATATGCTCTAAAAGTGGAATTTATTCATGGGACAAATTTTCCTCATTAGTGAAAGGTTCTACACCCCACACACTCAGGGAAGATGGGCTTTCTTCCTTTCTTCCTCTCCCCTCTTCCTGTGTTGCTCAGTTTGCTTTACCTTTTCTCTGAAGACTGAAAATGGTTGCGACCTGATGGGCCCCTAAGGCCCTGGTCTGGAACGCCACAAGAGGGAACCAGGTGTGACACAAGGATTAGAAGTACAAGCTTGTAGGAGGTGGGTTAGTCCTTACTTGCAGGGTAGCCCCGAACAACCTCCACACCAGGCTTTTATTGAACTGTACAACACAGATAAGGGGAGTAATTAACAAATGACTACATGTTGAAGACTCGTGCTCTTCTTCCACAAAGAACACCTGTGGACGAATGGCCTGAGGGTCCACCCCTCAGCTGCAGATCATCTTGCTCAGATGTCTTCTGGATCTTGGCATCCCTTACAGAAACCAAACTTTAAATGTTCTGGTTGCATAATTAAACAATAGAACTTGTAAAAGACACCTGATGAACACTATTTGAAGGTTCTGCTTTGCATGTGATTCCCGAATTTGCCTGACAAATGTAAAAATCTGAGACCTGAAAAATTTTTAAATGGGGAAACACCAGGTAGCAGTAGTGGGACTAGAAAGGTAAGAGTCTTACATTATGTAATCTCATGAATCTGCTATCTCAGGAATATAGATTTCATTAGTACCAAAACTTACAAATTACAAATGAAACAGAGAATAAGAGACAGGTTCTGGCAGCTGGCAAATTTTGATGTGATTCTCATAGAGAAAAATACTGGTTCCAGAATAGAAATTTATTTACGGTATATGGTAAACCACACCCAATTTATTTTGGCAAACACACAACCCTGAAAGAAATTAACTAGAGTAATAGTAAAGTCACAAGTCTTCTGGAATATACAGTAAGAATTATAAAATATACACTTACTTATTAGAAAGTCCAGAGCTAAATAAATTGGTGCCTTTCAATCCGTCAAGAGTCCTTCTTGTTGACCCCAGTAAGCTGCCTCATGCCAACCTTTCTTTTATAACAATGTCAACAAATTTGACACCTGAATTTTTCAGTGTATTTTTTCTTCTAATATTTGTTTGTGTAACATGATTCTATTTTGTTAAAGGCAGACATCATAGGGTTTCATATTCATAGACAATGGATACAGCATATGAGTTGAAAGGAGATTTATGAATGAATTAACCTTACTAATTGTAGAGGAGTCATAAATATAATGGAAACCCAATTCTGATTTTATTCCAATTATGTTAATATTACTTACTATACACTTGTGCTAAATGATCCAAAAATGTGGCTCATTGAGTAGAATGTTGTCTATTCTATCCTTCTATTTAATTGAGATTAAAAGCTGAGCCAGAGTGTTGTACTGAAGAAAGAGGGCTCAAATGAACAAGGCATAAAAAGGAAAACCAGTGATGCCAAAATGGGTTAAGCTATAGGCTTCTTCCTGAAAACCCAAATCTCTTCCCTGATGTCCCATAGAATTGTTCACATGGTCAAGACTTTGCCTCTAGAATATTGCAATCCCATTAAAACATAAACAGGTAAACACCAAGACAGAGGTGCTGGCACAGTGGCTCACACCTGTAATCCCAGCACTTGGGAGGCCTAGGAGTGTGGATCACCTGAGATCAGGAGTTGGATATCAGCTTGAGCAAGAGTGAGACCCCATCTGTACTAAATAGAGAAACAAGCCCAGTGTTGTGGTGGGCACCTGTAGTCCCAGCTACTTGGGAAGCTGAGGTAAAAGAGGCACTTAAGCCCAAGAGTTTGAGATTGCTGTAAGCTCTAATGCCATGGCATTCTACACAGGGTGACAGAGTGAGACTTTGTCTATAAATAAATAAATAAATAAGTAGGCTGGGCACAGTGGCTCATGCCTATAATCCTAGCACTCTAGGAGATCAAGGCAGATGGATTCCTTGAGTTCAGAAGATGGAGACAAGCTTGAGCCAGAGTTTTAGAGACTCCATCTCTAAAAATAGCTGGACGTGTGGCAGGCGCCTGTATTCCAACTACTCAGGAGGCTGAGGCAAGAGGATCACTTGAGCCCAAAAGTTTGAGATTGCTATGAATTATCATGCCATGGCTCTAATAAGGGTGACAAAGTGAGACTCTGTCTAAATAAATAAATATAAATAAATAATAAAATTTAAAAACAGCAAAAACAGCCAATGCAGGCATCATATACTCTTTCTGCTGTGCTTGTGAAGAATTTCTTAGTATCTGGAACACATTGCATACAACCTCTGGATGCCCAAGATGAGGAAACATCAGAGCAAATTTAACAGCAGATGGACGGAGGTTCTACAATGGTAGTATACAGGGAACATCAAGAGTAGTAACAAGGTAGAATGACAGATGGAGAGAGAGTGACAGGGATGCCAGGGGACTCTGTGGATGGTCCAGAGAGAATCATTTTATAATATGCTTTGGCACAAATATAAGGGATGTAGACCACTGGCTTAGATGATATTTAAATATCTTTTTCAATATTTCAAAATATATTAGATAATTAACTAATGCACACTGAAGAAATTCAAGAAAGATATGTTGTAAAACTTTGAGACTTAGGACCAGTTGTAGTTTACAAATTATTTTTTTTAGCAGTGGGTGATGTAACGAGGTTGTACTGAAAACTCTATTTTTACTTAAAGTTATTTTCCAGCTGAATATTGTAGATAAAGTGCAGTCTTTCTTCCATTTTAAAAGTCAAAAATAGCAAACAAGGGCCATGCTCGGTGGCTTATGCCTGTAATCCTAGCATTCTGGGAGACTGAGGCAGCCTGAGCTCAGGAATTCAAGACTAACCTGAGCAAGAGCGAGACCTTGTCTCTAAAAATTGCTGGGCGTTCTGGTGGCCACCTCTAGTTCCAGCTCCTCTGGAGGCTGAGGTAAAAGAATCACATGAACTCATGAGTTTAAGGTTGCTGTTAAGTTATGACGCCACAGCACTCTACCAAGGGTGACAAAGTAAGACTCTCTCTCTCTCCAAAAAAAAAAAAAAAAAAAAAAAAGAACAGTAAACAACTACCCACCTCATTCACAGATTCAGATGCATCCACGGAGACACATTCTATGATGCTTGTGCTCTGAGATTTCTAAGTTAATCTGAGGAAACTTTGCCTAGTCCAGATTTCTGAATGTAGAAAAAATTTCCAGGTATCTTTCAAAAATTCAGGACCAATATGTGCTAAAACTCATATGTGCTAAAACTCATATGCATATTCCAAGTTTGCATTTCTGATGGCAAAATTAAGGGCAGTGGAAGGAAAAAGAAGATACATTAGCAAAACATTTTGATTTAGATGTGCAACAAAAACATGAAGATTAACTTGATATAATTCCTCCAAAATATTTCAATTTAAATTTTCACCTTACATGGGTTAATTACTAATAAACTAGGTTTGGTTACTTCAGAAAATTTTCCCCAATATCAGAAATTGAATGGTTGAGCAAGGTATAATACCTTTAGTATTTCATGAGATGTCTGCCATTCAAGAGACATTATGAAACTAGTATAATTGGCTTGGCGCCTGTGGCTCAAGCGGCTAAGGCGCCAGCCACATACACCTAAGGTGGCAGGTTCGAATCCCCAGCCCGGGCTGCCAAACAACAATGATGGCTGCAATCAAAAATGGCTGGGTGTTGTGGCGGGCACCTGTAGTCCCAGCTACTTGGGAGGCGGAGGCAGGAAACTTGCTGGAGCCCAGGAGTTGGAGGTCGCTGTGAGCGTGATGCCATGGCACTCTACCCAGGAGGATAGCTTGAGGCTCCGTCTCAAAAAAAAAAAAAAAAAGAAAGAAAGAAAGAAACTAGTATAATTAATGACATTTTTGGAAATTAAGAAATTCTTAACTATTATTCATAAGAGAATGTTTTTAAAAAATTTCGGATTAATATCAAAGTACAACTAGGTGACATTGTTTGCTTTTGTTAGATAAAGTCCAAATTGTAATTGAGCTCTTTATCCAGGGATTATCCCATATATCCTTACATTGTGCCCATTAGGTGAGAGCACACCAATCACCATCCATTTTCCTCTCTCCCCCTTCCATTCTCCCAACTACCACTTGAATTGCACTGTGTTTTTCTCTCATGTGGGTATGTAATTGTTCACGTACCAATTTCAGAATAGTTTAAGTACAAGGGAGACTTGCTTTTCCATTCTTCTGATACTTTACTAAGGAGAACATTCTTCAACTCCATCCAGGTTAATACAAAATATGTAAAGTCTTTATCTTTTTGTGATTGAATAGTATTCCATGGTTAACATATACCAGAGTTTATTAATCCATTCATGGTTTGATGGGCACTTGGGTTGATTCTACATCTTGGAAATGGTGAATTGAGCTGTGACAAACATTCTAGTGCCTGTGTACTTATGGGACAATAATTTTTGTTTTCTTCTGGATCGATACCTAGTAGAGATTGTGGAATCAAATGGAAAGTCTACTTTAGCTCATCAACGATTCTCCATATTTCTTTCTATAGAGGCTGTATTAGTTTGCAAAAGTGTTCCCCTCTCTCCACATCCATGCTAGCACTCGTAGCTTTGGGACTTTGTGATGTGGGCCATTCTCACTGGGGTTAAGTGATATCTCAAGATGGTTTTGATTTGCATTTTTCTAATGATTAGGCATGATGAGCATTTTTTTCAGGTGTTTGTTGGCCCTCTTCTGTCTTCTTCAGGGAAGGCTCTGCTCATGTGTCTTGCTTACTGATAAATGTGATTGTTTGCACTTTTCTTATCAATTAGTTTGAGCTCTCTGTAGATTCTACTTATCAGCCCTTTGTCAAATTTATAGTGTGCAGATATCTTCTCCGGTTCTGAAGGTTGTCTGTTTGCTTCAGCTGTTGTGCCCTTAGTGATGCAGAAGTGTTTTAGCTTGATTGTGTCCCATTCATTCCTTTTTGATATTGCGGCAATTACCAATGGAGTCTTTTTCAGAAAATCCTTTCCTGGGTCAATATTGTCAAGTGTTTTTCCTTTACTTTTTTCTAGAGTTTTTATGGTTTCTTGTATTAAATTTAGATATTTTTATCTAGTGCGAGACAATTTTTGTAAGTGGTGGGAGTTTTTATAACCAGATTCTTTACATATTTGCCTTCTGGAAACCAATTACAAATACATTGGAGAAACATGGGCTTCAGTATGACTGATTAGGGGCACCCCAAACTTATCTCCACAGGTACTAGACTTGTGAGTAATTACATGTTGCATAGAAGACCTAAGAAAGAAAACCTGGGAATTCATCAGAGAAGGGCAGGGAACCACTGAGGTATAAGGGAGAGGGAAGCAAAGCAGCCAGTCAGACTGGGAGTGGCCTGAAGCCAGAGAAACTCCCCAGTGCAGGGAAAGCTGAGCAAGAGATCCTCTTAATCAACATTCCTGTGAGGGTCTCCTACAATCTCAGTCACAACAGAAGTGCTCAGTTCTAGTCCATCTTGAGCTTGGTGTAAGGCACTGTGTGGGGGGCCTTATGATGACATTGTTTCAAAGAAGGAGTTCCTGCTGGGTCCCACACCTCCCCTAAGATCCAAACTGCTGTAGCCAAGTCATTGTGAGAACCCTTTCTTTCCCAGTCTACATCCTGCCCTGAGCCACGTACCCTGTGTAGCCATATTCACCCCACATTCACCCAGAGGGCTGTAGCATCATGAGGTCACCCAGACACAGCAGTACAACTGGAAACCCAGAACCCAGGCCAGGACAGTGTCTTACACACTAGAGACTGGGTGGTGCGGTGCACTAGGAAGCTTCCCCTGGGGCAAAGGGAGCCACAGCCCATGCTCCCCAGAGCCCACAGCTTCTTGCTTAGGGCTGTTGCCACTGACAATGACTTTGCACCTCTCAGCCGCAGGGTCCCAATACACCTACACATGCCTTCACATCATCCATCTTCCTGAAAATAGGCTCATCCTAATGACCACCATACCTGGTGCACGTCCCAAAGGCCTAGGGATGGATTCACTCTGCCTGGCACAGGAAGTGATCATCTATCTAAAGGGAGGGCCTAGGGACAGGCTCATCCCCTACTTCCACAGCTAATGTCTTTAATTACATTATTTCAAAATTAGATGTGTCAATTGTGGTGACTGCTCATGTATACTGACTTTTAAAAAAATTTGATGTTCTATTTAAAAATATTGTAAAGGTAATATATATACTTGTTGACTCTAGTTAATAATAATGCATTGGATATTTGAAATTTGCTAGAAGTAGGTGTTAAGTCTTCTTACAAAATATAAAATAAACTATCAGTATGTGAGATGAATGTTAATTTGTTGGATTGTGGGATTATGTCACAATGTATATAATATACATCAAAATAACATATTGTAAACCATAAATATGTACAAATAATGTTTACATGTCAATTATACCTCAATATAGCTGGAAAAAGAAAAAAATATTCAAAATATAAATGGAATTTATTGAATCTTACATAATTTGTGATTTGGTCATTAAGCAAACAGCTAATATAGCCATTCAGGATAGTAGTTTAGGGCTACTTTCATAAATAAAATCTTTGAACTACAATCTTGGCATTTATTATCTTTGATTTTTTTTTTTTTTTTTTTTTTGAGGCAGAGTCTCAAGCTTACCCTGGGTAGAGTACTGTGACATAGCTCACAGCAACCTCCAACTCAGGCTCAAATAATTGTCTTGCCTCAGTTTTTCTATTTTTAGTTGAGACAGGGTCTTGTTTTTACTCAGGTTAGTCTCAAACTGACTATCTCAAACAATCTACCTGCCTTAGCCTCCCAGAGTGCTAGGTTTATAGGCATGAGGCCTGCTTTCTTTGATTTTTAACAAGTTACTTAAATATCTGTGTGCCTTAATTTTTGTTTCCATCATTTGTTAATTCTACAATTAGAACATGATGAGTAGCTCTTCGTTAATATGCCACATTTCCCTAAATATAAAATTATGATTTAAAGCTTTAGTTACCTTTGTCTTTCAACCCAACACTGGGATGAAATCACATAATGTTTATACTAGAAATACAGAAACATTTTCTAGTATAAACATTATGTTCAAATTTCCTTTTCTATCATAGTCAAATCTGTAGAGAAAGCATGTTTATTTTTATCTTTTGTGATTCTTTTTTTTAACAAACATCTTGATTGCATCTGGTGTCATTGCACTTTAAATTGTTTTAATATAAGATAAACTCAGTCTGTGGAGGGGCCTGTGGTATTAGTTTTTAGTGGAAATGTCTTCTTTTCTTCTGAGTAAATATACATATATTTAATTTCTATCCTTGGGAAAAACTTAAAAGCCATGAAATTCCAATTGTTCTGAGTGTAACAATGACTAGCATTTGTCTTTTAAAAACCAGTTCCTATTAAATGGCCCCGCCTGAAGCATGCAATACTTACTGGTTTCAGAAAGCAAAGAAACACTCATAAAAAGTAGCAGCAAATCACAGATACACAAGAACTGGTTCTTAAACTCAATTTTGGCACAATTTTGAAATTGAAAGGAATACTGATTGTGATGAATTTTGACAAATTGAGTTAAAATCAAATCTCATAATAGCATAGTGACAAAATTAAGTCCATGGGTTAAGGTAGAGAAAGCTCTTTACATGAATGCTGCAATAAAAGCGTAGAAGAAATGAATAAAAGGAGACCCAATTTGAGCCCACCAGTGTAACCAGTCACTGTCACCAATTGATCTTTAAAACTACTGTGAAAAAAGTTGTTTGGAGACATTACAGTCGCATAGAATGAAAATATCAAGTCACAAAGGTTTTATTGATTAGAAAGAGAAAAGATATCACTACCTGTTTAATAAAAGCATTTATGTATAATGTAGAAAATTAGAAGACATAGACAAGCAAAAGGAAAAAACATAATATTATTACTATAGTCCTGTCTCTCAAGGCCTATGTCATCTTTCTCATTCCATAAAGCTTTTCTCAAAAATCCAAAGCACAACACACACACTGTGTTCAGCATAACACAGGAACCATAATTTTAACAAGCTTCCTCCTTCACGATTGCGTGTTAATTTCCGATTGTTTGGCTGTTTTGCCTCCTTATGGGACTTGCAGGCTTCAGTGAGGACTTAGAACCTCCCTATGTTTCTTTCTTCAGCAATAGATCTTCAAATACTTGCACTATTGACCTGATTTTAATTATTCAGAAAGATAAAGTTTGGTTTTGTTTGTTCATTGCCATCAAGAGATAACTTTTTGTAAGGAAAAAAAAAAGTAACTCTTGAATAAATAAATGTTCCAGTCAGCTTAAAAGAGAAGATAATAACTGTCTTCGAGGTTAATTTAATTTCCAAAGAAAATCATTTACAAGTCAATTTTTCCCCCTTCATCTATTCATTCTCTTAGGAAACTATTCATCTTCCCTAGTAATCATTTTTTGCTTCTAAAAATAATTATCTATATTCCTAATCTCCCTCACCCCTCTTAAATGAGGGTATATTCACATCTGTGAGCTATTGGGATATTGGATACTCATTCTGTTATTCTCCCAGTGTGGTCAGTACAAAATTCTACAATCTTTTTCTCACTCTCTCAATCAAAAAAAAAAAAAAAAAAAAAACCACTACAATTGAAGTATCAGATAAAAAACTCCTTAAACATATCTTAAAACTTAGCATCAGAAATATTAGAATATGTAGTAAATGTTGTCTTATTCATCTTAAACATATATCACATCATAAGAATAACTGATGTTTCTATCCCTAAAATATCCTAAGTTTTGCCTGTATCTGAAATAAGAAATAAGGTGTAATTAAATCTTTTAATATTTATTAAAAATAAATAAGAAGAAATATAATAACCTTCAGCAGGTTAGCAACATTTCTGGGCATACAACATATATGGGAGACAACATGAATTTTTTTTTTTAGAATATTTAGAATTCAATAAAGAAACTAAAGCACAAATTTTAAAGGAAATTATTTAACACATTTTGTATGGCTTATTTTTTAAAAAATATTTTTTAATTTAATCACCAGTAAAGTAGAATTTTAGAAAGAGAATTTTCAAATAAATGTTTTCATACAAACAGAATTTATCCTGAAATCTTCAATAAAAGTCATTCATATGGTATCAGGAAAGTAGGTGATAAAGAGAAGCCATTATTCTCTGGCAGTGATTTTGAGGTGAAGTGGGGCACCACTTAACTACTATTAATACTCTTACACTTGGTGCCTTTGAGGACCTTGGAGACAGTCTCCCTTTGCACCTGAGATTCTCTGAAAGTCGCTCCTGTGATTTAACCTTCAACCTTTTCTGTAACCCGGTAGTTGACTGAATTAAACATCTTTGTTCTTAAAATAGCTTGAGTACTGGTATAGTTTGAATGTTCAGATCCCTCTAAAATTTGTGTTGAAATTTAGTCCCCAACATCATAGTAGTAAGTGGTGAGGTCTTTTAAGAGCTCTCATATATGTGATTTATGGCCTGACACAGGGGCTTTAAAGAACTTTCTCTCCATCTCTTCTGCTACATGAGGACACAGAATTTGTCTTTTTTGTTAAGATGTAGCAAAAAGACTCTTTCTTAGGAGCAGAGAGCCTTTACCAGACACAGAATCTGCTGGTACCTTGATCTTGAAATTTCCATTCTCCAGAAGGATAAGAAACCGGTGCCTTTTTCTTCAATTTCCGAGCCTCCAGAACTGTAAGAAATGATGTATCTGTTTCTAAAATAACTGAGTCTAAGGGATTTTGTATAGTAGCATTAATGGGCTAATGCTGAAAACATGAAAACATGAACCCTCTGTTTTCCTGATCAACTAGTACGGCATTAGGTACTGGCATTATTTTATGATAGTTAGATTTGAAGAATGTCATTGTCACACTGCTAAAATGAATGCCACACTGGAAATATATTGTATGTAATGGGATAACAGTTACTCAAATCATCTGCAATTGCCTGGAATAATGTGCCTGTAGAAGGTGACACTATGGAATATCAAGTTACAAGAATTTTTGGAATTCTTGCTATCATTCTTGGGAATGAGAATGATAGCTACAAAGATTGTGGAACAATAAAGGTGGGATTAGGAATTAGGGACAAAGTGTTCTGGACAAAAGAATGGGCCCAGGGTATGAGGGTGTGTATTATTCATGAGAATGCTCACTAAAGTGCTTCTGCTACAAATGTAGCTCCCAAGAATCAGGCAAACAATATGACCTCTTCTCTGAATGTTAAGTCTTTTCTCTCTGCCACTCTAGTGCTTGATCAATAGACACATGAGTCAATCAATAATGGAATTATTTTGCATAAGCTCAATCAACATGTGTCTGTTTGGGATACCTCCAGTGTCATAATCCTAACCTATGAGCATAAGAGCATAAGAGACCAATCCTATGCCTCTGCTATGTGGCACTGTTCTGGAAAATCAGCCATTACTCTGTAGTAGAGTGATTGCATTAAAATCATTCCATCACAGAGCAGTTGTTCCATCATACAACAATCTATGTTGTAATAGGTGAACCCCCAACCCTAAAAGAAACCATCCCTGAACCTTTTGACCCCAGCCCTTTGGCCCCCAACCTCCCTGAGGGAAGAATAGTAAGATTCCAAGAAGAAGCCATAAAAAGAGGAAGTATGAAGGGAGGGGTTGATTCCAAGAACAGCCCTTACTGGAAAAACAAGTTCTCAGAAACTTTCCTAACCTGTCATTATCCCCTGACATGAACCCCCACCCTGAGCTAACTGCAACATTCTGCTTCTGTACTTCCCTGTTTTCTGAGCTATACAGAAAAAAACGGTATAAAAGACAGCCTTCCTTCCACCTTAGGACCGCCTGCCTTTGAAGACAGCGGTCCCCTGCGCAGGTGCAATAAACCTCTACTTGATTTTGCATTAAGTGGAGTCTGAATCCATCTTTCTCTGCTGTATCAGATACAACAATGCGGATCATGGATATTTATTCCCTGTCTTAAATGTTACAACATAAGAGTAAGGTGGAGTATTTGTGGAAACCAGGAGATTCCCAGAATGAACTGTCAGTACTTCTAAGACTTCCTGATGTGAATGAAAGATCATAACAAACACAATACAGATCATTTATGGCTCAGATATTTCAGGAATGAGACTGTGTTACTAGATGAGCTTAAGAACCATGTCCAACTGAACTGTTGCTCTAACCAAAGTCAATATGAAATGGGTAGTGAAAGAATAATTCCCTTAACAAACATACATTCTTATTGCAAAAACAAGCACTGTAGTGGCAATGTATATTTTTCCTTTTTGGTGATGTACATATTTATATATGTCAACCATTCTGTCTCCTTCTTTTCCCATAATGTCATTTATGGTGATTGTATCCCTAACTTAATCCTCCAATTACAAGAATCAAAGGAAAATTGAATTGTGCAGAAAAAGGATGAATATTACTCAGAGATGAATATCTAACTTTGAGTTTTCTGTTTTGGGGAAGTTGAGAAAGTTTTTATTTAGAAGAGGATAAGTTCATGTGGAAACAAGACAATGTTGTTTCTTGGTTATTTGAAAGATAAATGTGGACAGAGAGGAACATATGAACAATTAATACCCAAACATATAGGCTGCATTGGATAGTTTCCCTTTTCCAAATGAGGCCTGCCCCTCAAAAGCTAAAACCTGGAAATTAAGTTTCCTGGGATCCACTTGAAATCAGATTTCTGGCTATAGCCCCAGGTCAGATGCACTGGCATTCAGACTTGGAGTTTGCTTTTGGCTTTTACGTATTCTGAGAATCACCCTTCCTGGTACTAAGGTGCTGAAGTGATCGTTGAAAACTGTAATCTCTACAGTGATAGCCCTCCAATTCTTTATAAATTCTATTTCATAAAAATATCTGGAAAAGGATCTATTTCATGAATTCACTGAAAGACTGTGTGTTAAGAAGATGGCTCAAGACATCATTTGAGTACAAAATATGAGAGGACTCAGTTAAAACTTGGAATTTGTGGGGCTTTCCTTTTCTTTAAACAGTAATTCTATTCATGTAATACAGTATATGCTTTATTTAATAAATTCTTTATTCTGTTTATTAGGAATTGTCATAGCAATTACAAAAGTTATTCACAATAGTAAGAACTTCATAGTTTAATTTAGAAAATCAAAGTCCCTAGAAATGGGAGTGTTTTCCAAGGTAGGACGTATTTAGTGTTGCCTGGTATTATAGGTCATATTTTCTGTTTTATAAATCAATCCCTCTTAAAAGTTACTACTTATAACAAAATAAATGAAAATCCATTAATCTTGAATAAGTAAATACTATTCCAGTAATATTGGGCACCAGAATTTTAGATAGAAATAAAAGTATGCATTCTAAGTATGCTGGGGGGGGGAGGGGAGGACATTTATCAACCTGTTGTAGGAAAGTGTCAAAAATCTAAGAGATTCTATGCAGACAGTTTTCTTTAATTCCTATCCTTAACTCTGATTACAGAATTGTGAATAAATTATATACTTAGAAATTATACCTAGCATGTAAGAAAGAGAAAAAATGTACAGTACTCAAACATTGTGCCCTAGTTGGGTGGTTCTTTTTTTTTTTTTTTTGAGACAGAGCCTCAAGCTGTCACCCTGGTAGAGTGCTGTGGCATCACAGCTCACAGCAACCTCCAACTCCTGGGCTCAAGCAATTCTCTTGCCTCAGCCTCCCAAGTAGGCGGGACTATAGGTGCCTGCCACAACGCCTGGCTATTTTTTGGTTGCAGCCATCATTGTTGTTTGGCAGGCCCAGACTGGATTTGAACCTGCCAGTTCAGGTGTATGTGGCTGGTGCCACTTGAGCCACAGGGGCCGAGCTAGGTGGTTCTTAAAAAATAAAGTCAGAACAGTGGCAGAGCTACCTCATCACATAATTTTATTTTTTCTGTTAACTTTCAATATTCACTTGCCTTCCCCCCAAAAAACATTTATTTGCAATTTTTGTCATATTTACATAGCCTTGGTCATGAAAGAAAAAGCTTAACCACTATAAATACATATATTTTGGTTTTAATTTAGTTTAATGTTAAAATTGATTTTTACTTTTTTATATATTGTAATCATTTTCACTTTTTTCTTCCAGAAAGAACCATTTCACTTTATGCCTTTTGCATATCACAAGTAAATCACATTTAGGAAGTTAATTATACACATAAGGATTAATAATTGCTAATTACTTAAAAATTTTAAAAATTTTTATCAAATTTTATTAACCTTCTGGAAAATATTTTCAGGATATGAAGTGGAATTAATGTGTATCTTTTAACATATGTATTCAAAATAATAATATTGAGTTAGTATATCTAAAAGACAACATGTTTGAAGGAGTTGACATTAGAATCCAACATCATGAATAAAAGACAAATATTTGCCTGATTGTCATAACTGAACAAGTGGTGGGAACCTATTTATGCATCATTGTTTTATTCCTTTTAGTAATACTTAAATATTTAAGAAGCAGAAAATTATTTGGACATTTCCACTGTTTCTGAAAATCTTAATTTGGATACCATAAAAAAATAGCCTGAGGCCAAACATATGCACCATTGCTTTATTACAGAGAAGGAGGGAAAACAACATAAGGTCATAAGTTACCAAGCCCTTAGTTTCATCAGAAAACAGGACTAGTTGGCTGTCACAGGAGAAGACACTGCCGAGGTCATACGGAAACACTATGTTTCAATTAATTCTCTTAGCATGGAGGGAGGGAGAAGAATTTATCCACCATTTTTTCCCTGCCCCCCCCCCCCCACAGACACAGTCACATCCTCGCCAGCAGGGATGTTTGGGGAAAAGGGAGATGAGATGCTGCTGTGTGAAACACGAAATGAGGTGCTGTCACATTGTGCTACCAATGACATGGAGACTTTTCTACGATGGGCCCAGCTGGGTTATATGGCAGAGCTGCAACATATGACCTGTTAAGGCAGAGACACAGCTCAATAAACCTCTCTGCAGTACAGATCCAAACCCGCTCTTCATGGCTCAAGAACAGCCACGTAATATGTTGTGTAAGAGGAAAATGTAGGATCATCTTGTAAAGATTAAGGATTTTAAATCACCTCGCTGAACATTAAATGGAGCACAGGACTTTTCTGAGCATGAAGACTGGTGCTACTGCACATAAAACCAGGTTTGCCAGGGCCTTCCTCAATGTTACTGGGGCCCGGAGACCTCCCTGGAAGACCATCAGTGGCAGCACTGAGCAGAAAACCACTGCCCAGTGACACTGCTGGAGCTTTGTGATGGCACCTGCTGCCCTAAAAGACGGGGGGGTGGGGGTGGGGGGGGGTGGGGGGGTGGGGGGGTGGGGGGGTGGTTTGTAAGAAATACTTTCAAGTTAAGTGGAAATTGCTGATTTTGTATCTCTCTTCCCTTTGTTTCTTAATTATTTCTTAAAAATACTCATTGCTAGTTTTTCATTGAGTAAACTCAGAAACCCATGGATTACTAAAGTAGGTAGGAAAGTATTTACCTTAATGAATTTCAAAACAGCAAAGTTATTTTTTTTCTTTCTTCCAGTTTATTTTTAAATGTCTTTATCTTATCAGAAACATAGTACATTTGTGAGATAGTACTGGTAAAGTGTGATAAAATTAAAACATGAAGACCTTTTGTCTTAAGACTTATACCTAATTCAGATATTTATATAATTTTCCTCTTATACCACTTAGTGCATTTTTAGAAGTTAAATTTTAAACTATAATTTCTGTCATCAGGCTTGGGGGTTTCATACAAACAGTAAACTTATCATATTTTAACTTTGTTCAATATATCCTTAATATAGCTCTAAGATATAATTTTTACATTAAATAAGTAATTGGATCAATTTGAATAGCTTAAATCCTTTTAAAGAAATTAAACATGTAGTTTTTAATCCATATTTCTTACAACATATAATTTTTTTAATGACAGGAAAAAATCAACATGCGGTATTTTATTGCTTCCACTATTAATCTTCTCCTTCCTTGTTGGAAACAATGAAGCAACAACTTAAACGTTTAACTGTTTTTAATATTATAAACATCTTCCATAATGGCAACTCCTAGAATTACTTGATGTCATGTTTTCCTATTTGAGTCACTCTTCTGATTATAAAAATCACATGATTTCTAAGATTTCATTAAATATTTTCTTTTACTCTTAAAAACTATGTCTCGCAGAAATTTCATGTGACAATACTATGTATTAAAATTCAATAAGGTAAATTTTGGGCTAATTTAAAGTTTAATATTCTTCATCAGCGAATGAAATAACATATCAAAAAGCTGCTTCATCATTTGGACACATGGTCCACACACATCTAGTGTGTACAGACGTATGATTTGAAACTACCAACATATTCTGAATTGCTATATTGCTACTTGCTACACATATATGCCTTTTTTATCACCTAGTTCTTTTTCTCATTGTTGCCTTTGTACATTTGATTAACCAGACTCATTGTCAAAGCTTTAAGTTCTTTGGAGTCCTTTCTGGCTAGAATGTTTTCTTTTTCTAATCAAGGTCTATGTTTTGAATTTATTGAAAGATTATTTAAATGGCTTATTGTATTTTAACTTCGTGAGAAAATGATGACAAAGGAAAAAAGGAATTTATAGAAATATACTTTCATTTTGTTTGGGAAAGAAACAGAAAGGTGATGTAGACATCACTGGAGAAATACAGTCAGGAACACATGAGGAGCCATCTCGGGAAAGGATCATACTATATGATCCAACACGTGGGAAAATTCACAAATAGAAGACTACATGGTTTTTATTAGTGATATATGTATTAACATTGAAAAATATATTGATGATAATAGTTGAGGACTTGATTTTAATTGTCTCTATTAATTTTTCCATATTCTTAATTCTACATGATAGACTCCTCTGTTTTCATAGGATTCAGACTATTTTATGAAGCATAAATCTTCAAGTTTAACCTTGAGCTGTGCACTATATATTATGAACAAGTCTCTAATATTTTGTTTCTGAGTTTTGACTATATACCTTATTATCTTTAAAATATCATGAATCTGAGATATGGAAAAATCTTAGATTCCTGCTCTTTGGTTACCTCTGGGGTAAGTTATTGCTCTAATATTCTATGGAAAATAGCTAGTCACAGCTAGCTTCTTGTGACTAGAATTACTTAATGAAATGTAGCCAAAGCAGAATGGCTTAAGTATTCAAAAAGCTTTATCTCTTTATCTCATAAATCCAATATTTACAATATGAAATATTTATTGAACACAAGATATATACCACAATATGGAAAGGACTGAAAGGGGGGTGAATACAATATGACCCTTGGCTCAAGAGAAAGTAAAAAATGACTGTCAGCCTATCTCATATTTATTCAAAATGCACTAAAGTATTTAGCAGCAATATAACTTAAAAAATCAACTATAAGGAAGAATAACAATAGAGTAACTATTTTGGGGTAAATAATAGTTTGTAAAAAATGACTGAACCCTGGTTTTCCTGACCTTGACTGCCTGTGAATAAATAGTACATCACATTAACAGTAATATTTGAATTTTACTGAAATCAATTTTACTGAAATCAGTAAAATTCATGGGTATTCATATATTTTCTTCAGAGTACCTCAAAATTTTACTTAGTTCTATATCAACATTCGGTTTCCTCATGTGTACACACCAAGAATATGTCCTGTGACAGGTACAGAAATGTGCTACGTGGTCTTGATCTCTTGTCCCCCGCCATCCTTTCAGTCTGCTGTCTGCAAAGTCCTCACCTCTTTCACTGCATCTTCCCTTGCCTTTTAAACACTGACGACTATGCAAAAGCGGTGTCCTTTCGTGAATATAATGCTGGTAAAAGTACCAGGCTGCCCCTCATTGTTTGGCTCACTCCATATGTTAAAGCTCTGCTGGGCTTGCTTAAAAGGAGGGGAAACATCATATTGCAACATAAAACAGAAACAAACAACGCAGAACAATTCAGAGTGGAATGTGAAAAAAGCCACTTCAGGTTCTGCCTGCAGCTCCCTGTCTGTGAGGCTGGGTTATGAGTCCCAGAGCTGGACTTGAGCTGAAACGAATGCAAACAACCTCTTCTCTCTTTCCCTTTCCCTCTTCCAGCATGGAGACCTTTAAATGCTTACAATTAACTTGCTGAAATGGGTGCCTCATGGCCAGCTCTTACCTACATTCATCGGATATATTAACACATTGATGATGTCTGCATTTGATCAGTGGACTGGACCTGAGTTCATACTACAAAATTAGATTAATTTTAAAATGATTAGTAACTTCATATTTTTCTTTAAATTGGCGCTGATTTTCTTTTTCATTTTTTGCCTTTTTTGGCCAGAGCCTGGTTTGAACCCACCACCTCTGGTATATGGGGCTGGCGCCCTACTCCTTGAGCCACAGGCTGATTTTCTCCCTGCTGTTATACAGGATTCAGCATTGACAGAAAGCTACCATTATTGATAGAAAGGTACTATTAGTAAATATTATTTTATTTTGCTTAAATTTAAAAATTTAAGCCTATAATTCTAGGCTTTCAAAGTTCAATGTAGCTGAACAGTCTTCAAATAATCATAACTGACAATAAAAATGACTCTGAGTAATTCTTAATATCCTGAGTTATGTCAGTAAGTCCAAGAATTATGCTTTCCTCAAAGCATAACAGTTAAATAATTCAACCCTGTAAAGAGACACAATATGTGGCAAAATGATAAGTCTGATCACTATGCCATTACAGCTGGCTCATAAAGATCTAGGCTTTACAAGATAAACAAGAAATGTGAATGCCAAAATCAAATAAATACTCTGTAAATTGAGATGTTATTGGTTTTCTCCCTTCCTCCCAATGGGATGGCTGTTGTATTTTAGAATGTCAAGTGCATCTGTAGTTCTTCAAATTATCTAACAACATATACCAGGACAACCTTATGAAATCAATTAAGAGATTTGAGGTGAATGAGCATAATTAAGGGAATTGATAATTGAATAAAGTGGGTAATCAGGCTGACAAATATGATTGTCAATCTGGAAAGTGATCTCTAGTGGACCACGAAAGGCCCTGCCTTGGGCCTGACTTAACCAATAATATCCTTGATGAGGATGGTCATGATCTACAAAAAGATTTATGAATGACATGGAGTTTTAAAATATAACCAATATACATAGAAGTAAAGATTCAGTAGAAAATAAAATCTTGACAACCAGAGGCAATAGGCAAAACTGAATAAATGAAATGTACTAGAAATCAATGTATAGTCTACTTTCAAAACACTATATACATGTTTCTAAAACAGCTGCTATAAACAAAATCTTAGGGATTATGAGCAATATAAATCAGTATCATACATTTTTTATTAAGAAATTGGATGATAGGTCACATGCATGTAATTAGAATTATTGTGGCCATCTCCCTTTTACAGATGTGTTAGACAAACCTGATCTGTAGTGTGGTGTTCAATTCTGAGCATTACACTGTGAGAGGATGCATATTGTACCAAACTCGTGCTGAGCTTAGTACATGAATTTTAAGAAAAGCATCAACCAGAGAGGGAAGAAAAGAGCCCAGCTTTTGTCATGGTACTCATTATCACATTTTCCTTGTAAACCATTACATTTTGCAAATGGCTTATAGGATAGGTAATGTTATATCTCATAAATGTTTAAAAGTCAGAGATACAGGAATTTTAGGTAGGTGATCACGGTCGTAGATTTGGCAAGAGTTAAAGAGAAGTTCGAACCTGTCTGTACCCGATTATCAACACTTATGACATTGGCATTATTATGCTGCCTCTTTTCTGTGTGAAATTAAAGAATATTAAATAAACATTATATCCATTTATATTTAATCAAAATAATTTAAAGCTTTTAAGTGCTAGTCACTGAGAATATTCTCTGCATTGAGGGGCTCACAGTGTCACTCTGGGTCTTGACCAGCAAACTTGTAAATCTCATGATTAGAGAATGGGAACTTAATCCTGCTCAATTCCCCTTTCAATAGGCCATTTTGTTTGTGTGCTTATTTATTTATTTATTTATTTTTTTTTGAGACAGAGCCTCAAGCCGTCCCCCTGGGTAGAGTGCCGTGACATTACAGCTCACAGCAACCTCCAACTCCTGGGCTCAAGCAAGTCTCCTGCCTCCACCTCCCAAGTAGCTGGGACTACAGGTGCCCACCACAACGCCCGGCTATTTTTTGGTTGCAGCTGTCATTGTTGTTTGGAGAGCCCGGGCTGGGGATTCGAACCGCCACCTTAGGTGTATGTGGCTGGCGCCTTAGCCGGTTGAGCAATAGGCGCCGAGCCTGTGTGCTTGTTTTTATTTTGCTTTGTTTTGTGTTCTCTTTCTTTCTTTCTTTCTTTTTTTTTTTTTTGAGACAGAGTCTGACTTGGTCACCCTTAGTAGAGTGCTGCAGCATCTTAGCTCATAGCAACCTCAAACTCTCAGGTTCAAGCCTCAGCATCCCAAGTAGCTTGGACTACAGATGCCTTGCCATAATGCCAGTCTAATTTTTAGAGACAGGGTCTCTGGCTCAGGCTGATCTCAAACCTGTGAGCGCAGGGCAATCTGCACCCCTCGGTCTTCTAGAGTGCTACGATTACAGACATGAGTCACTACAGTTGGTCTGTTTTGAGTTCTTTTTCATCCATAAAATCAAGAGTGAAAGTGCTGCTTACATGTAAAACAAAATGGAGTGCTTTTATGGGACACTCTGTTCTGAATTCAGATATTGGGATTAGCTCAAGAGAAGAGGAATGCACCAGAGAAAATATTCAGCTGTCCAGCTGATGCCTCACACCCTGTCCAGTGAGGGAGACTCAAGAAACCAAGAGACTGAACCCAGCTACTTACTGCTATATGATCTTTGACAAGCCAATTAAAAACATTGAGTGGGGAAAAAAAATTCCCTATTTAACAAATGGTGCTAGACGGCTGGCAACCTTACTCCATTTTATAATGACAGATTGACCCTGAGCTTCTGAGACTCGTGATAGGATGGGGAGAATGGCTGAGAAAGTCACCTGGAGGAGCTGACTGGGGGCACTGGTGGCCCCTTCCTGCTTGGCCTGGGAGTGTTAGGAGCACTTGGCAGCCTTGCAGTCCAGCTGTGCACTCTGGGGCCAGGGAGCCTGGTGACACAGAGGCCTGTGATGTTTCTGGAAATGGTGCAGGGCCACAGGTCACGGTCACTGGGGTCAGCGGGAACCCCAGCCCCCTCTGCTGCCTGTTGGTAACACCAGGCACAGAAGCCCAGCGCCTCGGTTTCCTCCCCTGCCACGTACCTCTCTGGACCCAGTGGGACATGGGTGCAGTCTGTGAGGCACCCAGGGCTGGGGGTGCTGAGCCAGCTGGGCCCTGGATTTCTCTCCTTGGGCCCCTCATGACTCTAAAGTTGGTACTTCCTCCTCCTGGATCCACTGCAGGTGGCTGTCCTATCCTTGGCCCAAGCAAGTGTCTGATCGCCCACACCCCAGGGAAGGCAGTGGTCCCCTGCTCCACATGGGGCTGGGGACCAGAAGGAAGGGTCAGAAACCCAGAACGGGCACTGGATGTGGGTGCTGGGCTGTCATCCCTGGCACAGCGGGGAGTGGGCAGAAATGCAGAAGGGACTCCAGGTTTCTGCCCCTTCCTCCACAGCACGGCTTGTTGACTTCGAGCTTCTCAGTGTCATTGTCACTAATAGGTTCTTTAAATAGGTTAAGGTTTTTTGAAAATAAGTGTTTATCATTTGTGTCTGCAGTGTCCTGGGGAAGAGGGCCAGGTGCAGGCAGGTCCTGGACAAGCCAGGAAAGAAGGGGACTTATGAGACTGTTTCAGCAACCCCCCCCCCCAAACCCACAACTGCATTATTAATCAATGCATGTTTTAAATTTAATATTTAAATAAAATGTTGAGATGAAACTGTTACCGCAGCCTGCTTGCTGCCTAGGTGGCTCAGTGCAGGGGTGCAGGAGAGGGACATCTCTTCCAGGGGTACCTGTGTGGGAGGGACATTTCTGGGGGGCCCTCTGTGGGAGGGACATCTCTGGGGGGCCCTGTGTGGGAGGGACATTCCCGGGGCCTGTGTCCTTCCACCTGCTGCCTTTCCCTTTGATGCAGGTGGCTCTGGGCACTTGGCAGCAGGGCCAGCCAGGCAACTCCCACCCCTGCCTGTCTGTTGTCATTCAAGTCTTAGTTTGGGCTCCCCACAATTTCATGACTTCACACAGAGATGAAAAGTGGGGAAAGGAATGAGGGAGGGGCCCCAGGGCTGGGGAAGAGGGCTTCCTGCAGGCCCCCCCTGGGCAGGGAACGTGCAGGTGTATGCTCCCGGGAGCCAGGGACTGAGGACAGACTGGCCACCAGGGCCCACGGGTCTGGAATTGATCTGTGGGTGTGAAATGCCTTGGAAAGGTGCTTAGAAGGCGTCTGGCAGCATCACCCAAGGAGTCCAGCACACTCCAGCTCTCCACCTCTGGGCCTTTGAACCTAACCTCGGGTCCATTCCAGAGACTCTCTGCTTACCCTAAATCCCATCTCCTCTCACCTGAGCCCTGATCTGCCCTCTTCCACTATGGGACTGCCCTTCCCCTCCTGCCAGCTTTTCCTGTGACCTGGTTGGCTCCTAGAGCCCAGTTGGTGCCCCCCAAAGCCCCAGTGCCTGGAGGCCAAGAGACCTGAGAAGCAAAGGGCACACACACCTGGGTAGGAACGTGGCTCTGGGTAGAGGAGGGGCAACCTGGGAAGGGCCCATCCTGGAGCTGGGAGCCCCTTAGAAGGCCCAGACGAGAGGCAGGATTCCAGGTGGAAACAGCCCAGCGATCTTTCTGCACCTGTGGGCACTGAGGGGGCAGAATGAATGGTCTCCGTCTGTCCAACCTTTGTTCTTCTCTGCTCTACATTGGAAGAAGGAGAAGAAGGAGAGCTGCCTTGGGCCACACGTTAAATACACAGATATTAACGAAAGCTGATGAGCGAAGAAAGGTCCGCGATACTTTTCATGATACCCAACACCACAGGTAAGTGCAAACGTCCTCACAAACTCTGCGTGTGGCCTGCTGCCCCAGTTTGAACATCCTGGTCTGGGAGAACATTATGTCATGTACTAAAGCCCAGCTGCAGGGAAGGGTGGGGGAAATTGTGGCCCACTCGATTTGATTTGATTACAAAAGCCACAGGGTTGTTCCCAGACAGGCACTTTATTCCGAGGATTATTTTTATCCCAGGTATATTCTTTCTCGTCTTTCCCAGATGTTTGGAGACAAAACAAAAACGTGACTTGCAACAACCTCGACTATTAAAGTTCTTTTCCACTTTGAACAGCAGCAGCAGAATTTCCTCCAAGTGACCTTTGCTTGTCTCCAGCAGGACGGGAGCTGCGTGACCTCCAGCTATGCTGCATCCTTGTGGGGCAGGAGAGGGAAACCCACAGGTTCCTCCTCCCCAGCTTTCCTCGGCTCTCCCCACAGTTGGGTCTCCTTCCCCAGAGGAGTGGGCAGTGGTCCCCACACAGAACCAAGCTACCCAACACTCTTAGGCACCACAGAGCTCAGCCAGAACTTGATTTTGTCAGCATGACGCTTACCAGGCCACTTTACTACCTGGGAATGCTGAGTCCAACAAATGTTAAGACCTTTGTACCCAACAGGGGTTTTCACAGGAAGCTGGACAACCAGCACATCCCATAGTTGTGACATGATGAGGATGTCACCTGAAAGAGTCAGGTGCAGGCCCACCTCCCAGCCCATTTTACAGGGAGCCCCTCCCACTGACCCCGCCCTCCTCAGTGGTCCAGCCTGGTCTCTCTTGACTGTCTCCCACACCAGCCCACACACTCCAGGGCAGTGACTATCCTGTTTTCCTCTGTGTTCTCAGCACCTGACCCCTTCAGGCCCAGAGGTGGCTGGGGGGTGAGGATTGTGTGTTACTGGGTCCCGTGATGGGGTGTCATCTTTACCTGTGGGGTCCTTCAGAGTTTGTTCTAGACCCTCAGAGCTACAAGGTGGTGCCACCCTTGAGGTCAGCCAGCTGGACAGCAGTGAGGACAGGTGGCCCCGAGTAGTCTATCTTCTGCTTCCCATACACACCATTTCCCTACTGCTGCTCTTCTGTGGGTCTGGGCCTGCACCCAGGGTGGTCTTGGAAAACTCAGAGCAAACTCAGGCAAGCGTTCCCTCCTTCTCCCACCACTTAGTCCCATTCTCCCCTGGATTCTTGGGGCCACCCTAACTGCCACACCCAGGCAGCCCTGCAGGTTCCCCACTGTGTCCAGGTCACCTTTCAAATCAGAGTGAGGGTGTCTTGGTGCCACCCAGGGTTCCTGACCTACTTGACCTTTGTAGGTCACAAGTGGGCTCAGGCAGATGGTACCTCTCTACAGGCCCAGGTCTCTCCCAGCTGCCCTTCCCAGAGCCCCCAGAACCTACAGCCCCTGCCACCAAGCTTTGTGTCTGAAAGGCAAAAAGGATTAAAAAGTTTGCCCTGATCTCCTTGTGCCTTAAAGACCCACCTAAAACGCTGCTTTTGGTGGTGGTTTTAACAATCACAATGAATGCAAAATGAACCAAACTGAAGGTTCCTCACCTGAGTGGGAAATTTGTGGGCACCAGGGAGATGGCAGTTCTGGGAGTGGAGGGGAGGATTGAGGGGCCCAACCTGCCCCCAACCCCTTAGTCCATGCAGATGCACCTGCCCGTCTGCTCTACCAGCTGCACTGCACAAGCCGGCTGTTTGCACATGGTGATCAGGGGGAAGACGCCGGAAGAGGATTCCTTTGCAAGGAGGCCTTCAGCTACGACCACTCTCCCAAGAAGGAGGAGGATGGAAGGGCTTAGCTTCGAGAAAAATCATCTGATTATACTGGGGTTTTAAATAAAGTGAGAATTTCATGCATCTGTCACATCAAGTGCCTTTAACTTAAGTTCTGGTGCCTATTTTGGGGAAAGCTGCTGAAAGGAGGAAGGACTCGGTGACCTCAAGGAAGGACCGTCTCTGGGAGAGTCTGTGCAGCCACTAAGAGTCCCCTGGAACCCTGGAGGCTGCTGCAGTGTGGTGAGCCAAGGAAAGGCAGAGGACACACTGGGCCGACTATGTTTCCCCCTTACACTCCAGGCCTGGCCTATGTTTAAGACCTGGAGTCCCCAGGGGAGGGAGTGTGGTGCGGCAGGGCTGAGGAGCAGAGGTGCCTCCCCTGGGTCTCCGTTGCTTCTCCTGGCAGGTGGGCGGGGGTGTGCACCAGACTAGACCCCAGGACACTGGCTGCACTTCCCAGGTGGGACAGGAGACAGAGGAGTGTGTCCCAGTGCTGCATGTCCTCCCAGCTCTGCTGAGGGGCCCTCCAGGAAGGCGGAGGCCAGCCCCTCCCTGGCGTAGGCAGGCTCCAGCAGACCCCGAGCGCAGGGCCAGTGACCTGCTGGCACGTGGGTAAAGACGAGGGGCTTCAGCAGGACCCAGGAGGCATTGGCTCCCAGCCAGGGGCATGACCTTGAGCACTGCTGGGAGGTGTAGACCCTACGGGGAGCAGCAGAGGTTATGTCTAATCCTGCTGCCACCCCAGGTCACCCTGTGGGGAGAGGGAGGAGAACACCAGTGACACAGGAGGCACACACAGCGAGAGTTTAGGGGAGAGAAGAGAGTCTGTGGGGGTGACTACGCACACAGGAAGTAGCCAGTGACAGGGACCCATGTCAACACTGGTGACAGAATTGAGGGACCTTTTGTCTTGGGTGTCGTTGTTCTTTCAATATAATTTTGCAACAACAAGAAAGAAAATCGGCTCCAAGTGTGGAAATAAAGCCAGGAGGTGGAGGGGACAAGTCCTGTGGGCAGCTCCCAGAGGATGGGGGGGTGTTGATGGGGTCAGGGAGCCCAAGCCCCACCTATGCTGTCCTAATCCAGGTCACACTCTACGAAACAGCCCAGGTGTCACTGGCCCCCCCCTTTCCCTGTGGAGACGCACAGGTAGAATCACACCTGTACCTCAGGCCTGCCCAGTTGCCCCTGGCGTGGGCAGCATCTGAGTCCCACAGAATTCCCTGGCAGGGGGTCAGCCATGTTCTGGGCCCACACTATGACTAACCCTGCTACCAGCCTCAAAGTAGGCAGAGCTGTCACCCGTTCACAGACAAAGGGGTGGAGGTAGGCCCCAGCCACGTAGCTGGGGAGTGGGCCTTGCAGGGCCTGGGAGCCACTGGGCACAGCTGGAGTCCGGCTGTTTTCTCCTGATGGAGCAAGTGTCTCATCCCTCAGAAGGCGGAGGCTCTGCTATGACCTTAGTTGGTAAGGGCATGCAGACAGCAGGCTGGCCTTGCAGTCTGGAGAGGGATGGGGACTCAGGGAGCTATGAGTGAAGCCACCGTTTTTTGCTAAGGAAGCCAAATAAGCCACTGGCCCTGCAGCCCCTCCTGGCTTCACCCTAGAGGGACACAGAGCTCAGACTACTCCAAAGGAATCAGGTGGCTGCCTCATTACCAGAAACCCTCACCTCAAGGCGGCCTCCTCAGGCTTCGGGTGCGCAATAGGCTGGGAGGGGCACAATGGGGCCACAGAAAGCAGAAGCCCCTCAGACACTGTGGTCAGGGCAGCAGAGGGCAGACTTGAGTTCCCTGCCAGGTGTCCTGTCCCTGGCATTGTGGCTGACCTCGGCCAGTGGACAGTGAGGGCAGGCAGCAAGCCCTCCAGGTGCTGTCTGCTGTCACAGAGTGAGAACACCCCAATCTGTGGTGCTAGCACATGTCCCTCTCACTCCTGGGCATGGGGGACTCGAGCCAGGGCCATAACCCAGGTCACCACGGAGGCAGGGGTAGGCTGAACAAAATTCACCTGAACTCATTGTCATGTGTGAAGAGCAAGACTCCTCGGAAGGAAGAGAGTGGCCTCTGCCCTCTGCCCTGTCCCTTCCTCCCCCTGTTGAGACGGCACCCCCTGAATCCCAAGAATGAGCCTGCCAGAGGGGAAGGCCCCAGTTCCAGCTTCAGCATCTCAGCTCTCAGTCCCTGTGGCCCCCACACCCAGAGGCGGGGGCTGCACACATGGGGACAAATGCCTTGGAAAGAAGCAGGTGAACCGGCTGAGCCAGATTCCCGGAGAAGCAGGAACAAGCTGGGCTGTGTCTCCTTGGATGTCCCAGATGCCCAGGTGAGTCAGAAACTGGGGAAACCTCCAAGACTTCTCAGAAACATCACCACCCAGCCTGTGGTGTGCTGATGTGCCACCCAGCTCAGGCCTTTCTGAGGCCCCTGAGAGGTGGTGCCATGGTGTTTGGGGGCAGTTCTCCATTGTGGGGAGTCCCACCCACTGAGAGGTGACTAGGACCTTATCACCCATCTCCCCAACAGAAGCCAGCAGTGCTCTCAGTCATCTAGCCCCAAATGGCATCTATCATGGACTGGCTGTGTCCTTCCAATTCATATGCTGAGTCCTAACCCCCAGGAGCAGAATGTGGCTGTATTAGGAAGGGTTTGTAGAGGTAATTACCCTCAAAAGGGGTGGGCCCTAGGCCAACCTGCCTGATGTCCTTATCAGATGAGGTGAGGACACAGACACGCACAGCAGGGTGGCCTTGTGAGGACACAGGGAGAAGACGGCCTCAGGAGGGACCAGCCCTGCCACACCAGGACGGCAGAGCCAGCCTCGACACCGTGAGGAAGTCACGTCTGGTGTTTAAGCTGCTCAAGCTGTCAGACTTTGTCACAGCAGCCTCACAGACAAACATGTAAACGCCCCCACAGCTTTACACCACAGGAGGTAACGCCACCTGGGACTGAGAACCCTGGGTGAGAACATTAAAACTGCCATTACAACACAAATAGAATCTGCGGATGCCATGAACAAGTGAGTGTCACTAACTAGCGATTTGGCCTGTGAGTCAGCGGAGCCCAGAGGCAGAGTCTGGACTCGGAGTCAGGTGTCTGGGGTTGCACCCTAATGGCACCACTGCCTGGCTGTGTGACCACAAACAGCACCTTAACCCTCTGTCCTCTATCCATAAATGGGGTAACAACAGCACCGACCTGAGAATGTCATGTGAGGAGCAGGGGTGTCGGTATTTGCAAAGGGCTGAGAACAGAAGGGAAAACTGAAAGCAGGACATGTTTGCTATTCTCCCCCCACCTTGCTGAGAGGCTCAGGAGGTGCGGGTGTTGGTCTGGAGCACAGCTCTCAAACAGTCCAGCCTGAGAGGCTCTTCACACCCTCAGCAGTTACTGAGGACCTTTGCTTGTGTGGGCTGCATCTTCACATATTTATCACAGAAATTACTAACTAGTGGGTGGCACCTGTGGCTCAAGGAGGAGGGCACTGGCCCCATATACTGGGAGTGGTGGGTTCAAGGCCAGCCCCAGCCAAAGCTGCAAAAAAAAAAAAAGAAAGAAATTACTAACTAGAAACTTAACATGCTAGAAACTAAAGCTTAGAACATTTAAAATAATTGTTAATTCATTAAGACAATAATAAATCTTTATATTTTAACAGATATTTTATGACGAACAGCTGTATTTCCCAAAGCAAAAAACATTTAGTGAGGGAAGCAGCATTACTGCCACACTGGAAACCCTGTTAAGGTCTGACTTCCGGAACGTGTTCGAGTTCCCCGCCTGTGTCCACATTCCAGCCGTCCGCTTGTTTTTAGTTGAAGTGTGTGACGAGCACCTGCGAGGCACAGCTGTGCAGTGCCGTTTCCTGAAAGGGTCTCAGACGGCCCTGGGAGTTGGGGGCCAGAGACCTCCCAGAGAACTGGGGACACAGCGTCTCACAGGTGCTCAGCAGAGCCCTGGGCCCTGAGGTACAGCAAAGCTGGGCGGGAGGGAACCAGAACGGTTCCATTTCTATCAGATCTGCTTCGGGGGCCTTTGAGTAAAATGTTACTTGTAGAATAAGGTAACCCAAGTACAGTTGCTTCAGGCAGGGCACTCTTCTAGAAAGGTAAAGCCTGTAGGGGTTCCACAGAGAGGAACCTCAGGGGGGGGGACTTCCAGGCCCTGGGAGTTGGGAGTGTGAGGCCACAGCTACTTTTAGAGATGGGGTCTTGGTTTTGCTTTTGCTCAGGCTGGTCTTGAAATTGTTCAAGCAATCCACCTGCCTCGGCCTCCCAAGTGCTGGGATTACAGAAGTGAGCCACCGTGCCCGGCCTCCCTTCCATTCTTAAAAAAAAACAAAAAACTACACAATAAACAAATCCCACTGTAAACATTTGAAGCTGTGTGGACACACATGCAAACGAGGGAAGCACCCTTCTTCCCGGGAGCGGCCACCATGAAGTGGCCATTTCTCCCCCAGACATTTCGCGATGAGGGTGCACGAGTGCAGTGCTGAGAGCGTCTGCAGGGCTGTTGCACCCACTTTTAATTTCGCGTACGTAGGCCGGAGCTATGCGTGCTGGCCTATGACTCGTCTTCTCATTAGTGCCATGACTTGCAGGGCTTTCCAAATTTGTAAAATAGATAGAATTCAATCTCTTTACAAAGGGAAGGATAATAGGTTTGTATAGAATTCTCCAGTTTTTAATTAATTTGAAATTTTAATAAGAGCTTGTTTGTTTTCCAAAACTGAAAACCAGAAAGTGAGTTCATTTCTTAGGTTAATTGGACATAAGGTAATAATGCTTAGTTATTATTTTGAGGTTAATTATAAACTTAGTAATATTTAATTACATAGAGGCTTAGTGAGAATATTATGAATGAATGAATAAGACAATAACGTGTTTTGACTTAAAAACCATTTTACACCTTTGTGCAGAGGAGGGAACGATGTTCCTCCTGAGCATGGAGAAATTAGACTATGGGCCACAGAGGACCGGCTTGTCCAGGGTGTTTGGCCAGTGAGGCTCGGCACCAGCATGGAATCCTGAGGACACCTGCTGTTTTCCCCTCCCAGTGGTGAGCCCACAGAACTAATACCTGCACCTGGAACTGGAAAGCACCAGGGACGTCAGCACAACCTCCAGGCCTGTCCAGGCTGTGACTTCTCCCTTTTTACAATATCTCGGCTTCCTCTAGAGTATGTCAGGAACAAGAGGATGACAGACACTGGATGGAAACCTCAGCCATCTTCCAGGGATACTTTTTACGTTTGGATGAATCTCTGTGTTTTAATTTGGGGGGACTGTAACCTAAAGGTTACTGAAACATTTTCAAGATTGGCTACAGGCCGATTCCCAGCCTATTTTCTTGTTTAATTTCAATTCATTGAACACCTGTGATCACGTACTATGCCCAATTTTTTTTCTCCCCTTGATTCCTTTTAATTTCTTTCTTTAAAATTTCAAAATATTAATACATCATGACATATGAATACTGTGGAATATTGCTCACTCATAAAAATATGGAGATCTTATATCTTTTTCTTTTTCTTTTTTTTTTGAGACAGAGTCTTACTATGTCGCCCTTGGTAGAGTGCCATGGCTTTACATCTCACAGCAACTCAAACTCTTGGGCTTCAGAGATTCTCTTGCCTCAGCCTTCCGAGTAGCTGGGACTACAGGTGCCCACCACAACACCGGCTATTTTTTAGAAACGTGGTCTTGCACTTGCTCAGGCTGGTCTGGAACTCCTGAGGTCAAGCAATCCATCCGCCTTGGCCTCCCAGAGAGTTGGGATTACAGGTGTGAGTCCCCATGCCTGGCCTGATGTTAAAGCTTTTTTAATAACCGGGATGGAAGTGAGACCATTCTCTTGAGTGAAGTATCACAGCAATGGGAAACCTACCCCACCGTGCTCTGTACTAATTGGACATGCAGAGCAACACCGTGAGGTGCACAGGTGGGGGAAATACAGTGAAGTTCAAGGTGGGGGGAGGCCTAACAGGCACATCACACAATCCTGGGTGAAGTTCAAGGTGGGGGGAGGGGTAAATTCCCACCTAATGGGCGCATCATACAATCCTGGGTGAAGTTCAAGGTGGGGGGAGGGGGTAAATTCCCGCCTAACAGGCACATCGCACAATCCTGGGTGAAGGACGCCATGACAACTTGGACTTACAAAACCAAGCTACATAACCAAATCGTCTGCATCCCCATAGTAATCTGAAATTTAAAGAAAGAGATTCCTGCAAACTAAGGAGAGAACTCTTCATAGAAAAAATTTTAATATACTTTACATTTACTAAGTATTAGTGAGGTTTATCAGCTTTTCTTACATTTATAGGTCAGAAGTTTTATTATTTTCTTCTAAAAATTGCCTGTTTATATCCTCTGCCCATTTTTCTTTGGGATTTCCTTACTAATTTGTTTACTAGCTTCCAGGGCCAGACGTCACATTAGTACACCTCGGATCAAATAAAATCTCTTAGGATTGGCCCTGACATCTGTTTGTCCACCTGAGACAGGAGGTGAGGTTTCCTGCATTCGGCAGCTGCAGAACGGCTAAGCATAGGATAGAGGAAGCTGGCACGGATGAAGCTGCATGTCTCCTCTCATGCTTTACTTCATTGTCCTCTGGGAAGGAGGGGCGTTGTGCCACAGGGGACACTAAGGAGTGCCCCTGAGCATCAGGGTAGACTCACAGGTGGCGCTGAAACAAGTCCACTTTTCTGTGGAATCCAGGGCTTGGGCCAACCATGCAGCAACGTAGGCATCTCATGTGGGCTTTAATACTGAAATCTGTGCCACTTCAGGTCCTCTGCTCTTCTGGAAGCAACAATGATGGCTTAAAATCACGCCTGCCAGCACCACCACCTGTCAGCAAAACTGTGGGTGCCACGTCTGAATTGCACCTGTGAATGAACTAACCCAAGTCTGGGAGGAAAGGAAGCTGGTCCGGGGCAATGATGATACCGCTATTGGATCCCATTAGTAGCATCTGGGTAGTTACCCAGGAAGAGCAGAAGAGCCCTGGATGCAAGCCCTTGGGAGCAGCCTCGTGGCGATGGTCACACCCATTCTCCCCACAGAGTGTCCCAGTGAGCTGGCTCTCCCAGGCTGGCAGGACGCCAGGATGTCCTGAAGACCCTGCATCTCAGAATGGCTTTCAGCACCTGGGTGCACCCTCACCATGATCCTGTTAAGTGCTGTTATCATTTTCTACTTTGTGGATGAAAAAGCTGCTACTTACGCTGCTGCCTTAACAGGTTTTAACCAGCAGGGGTCTCACTGGAGACTGAGCCCCCCTGGGGGTTCGGGAGGCACAGGTGGGCTTCTCAGGACAGCACCGTAGCAGTTTGGTCATGGAGTCATCCTGCACCCACAGGATGACAAGCAGTACCCTTGGCCTCCCCCACTAGGTGCCAGCAACACCCCTCGCCCAGTGGTGACAATAAAAACTGTCGCCAGGGGCAACCACCCTGGCTGAGAACCACCAGCACAAAGCCCTGAGTCGTGCCCAGCAAGGAAATCTGGCCTTGGGAGGAAGTAAGGGACACGGATTGGACGGCTTCAGCCAATTCCCGACCTCACTGTGCTCCAGCCGGACGTGGATATAAGGGGTCCCAGGTGGGTGCAGTTTCGTTAAAGACTTTTCTTGTAACTATGTTTGATAAAAGAGAGAACTCATTGGCTTCCTAGGGGCTTAAATTAGGAGGGACCTGGGGACAGTGGCGGCGGCATTCTGAGTTCTTTGTCAGTAACCTTCAGCTCCAGGTTCCTGTCCACAGCTCACTCCCGCTATCGGCCATACTGGACTCCAGCCCAGTCCCCTTCCTAGCCAGCTGTGTTAGGGAGGCTTTATCTGACACATGGGAAGGAACAGGTGCTGAGCTGTGCTCAGGGAAAGTCAGCCTGGGCAATAGTGATTTTGGAGGAAATTATCAAGAAAAGAACCATTAACCCAGCTAAGGGCAACCTGCTCACCCACTCTCGGAGCCTTAATTTCCTCACCTGCAGGATGGGTGGGTTGAGCTGTGTCGATCCCCAGGTCCTGCCAGGCAGAACGCTTTCTCTCTTCCTTCTCTGTCCTTCCTGACTGCTCCCCAGAGGGCCCAGTGTCCTGGAGAGGCAGTGGGGTGATCTGTTTACCTACCCCCCAGTGAGCTGGGAGAACTGAGGCAAGGGGTCACTAAGGGGGTGCAGGGAACATCCATCCCACCAAAGCTCCGTTATGATCTTGTCAGGGGACTGGTGACAAAAGTGAACGGTGTGGATACACTTGCATTTTCTAGACCCGTTTCCTCTTCTGTGAAGTGGGGTGGGAAGCCCAGCTCTGCTCATTCCTTGGGTTTCCTTTAGAGTCCATCAAATAAGGGGGAAATGGTCAGAGAATAAGGTACATTGTTCTTGCTTGTGGCCTCTTGTCACAAACCACTTTACTGAATGAGAAAAGAGCAGGTCTGAGTATTAGAACAGTGAAAGGTGAGTGTCCTTCACCTGTGCTTAAAAATAAAAGGCTGGAGAAAGGAAAAAAATAAAAAAATAAATGAAAGGCCAGGTGTGGTGGCTCACGCCTGTAATCCCAACACTCTGGGAGGCTGAGGGGGGAGGATCCTTTGAGCTCAAGAGTTCAAGACCAGCCTGAGCAAGAGTGAGACGCCGTCTCTACTAAAAATAGAAAAATGATCTGGGCCTGGTGGTGGGTGCCTGTAGTCCCAGCTATGTAGGAGGTTGAGGCAATTCTTGAACCCAGGAATTTGAGGTTGCTATGAGCTAGGCTGAAGCCACTGAACACCAGCCTGGGGAAACAGAATGAGAATCTGTCTCACAGAAAAAGGAAAATAATACTGTTACAGTAGTCCTGGCCCCAGAGGACGAGGAAGGCTGAGACACAGGCCTCCATCTCCTCCTACACTGAGCCCACCATCAGCACGGCAGCCTGGCCTCCACTGCACAGCCTGGGTTTGTGTTTCAACCCCACCCAGTATGAGCTCCTTGGGCCTCACTTCTCACTCCCACAGCAGAGATAAGGATAATTGCAATAGCTCCCATATCGGGCTTGCAGAGTGAGCGGCCAGCGGGACAGCAAGTCTGCGCCCCGCACGCACTGTCATTACGTAGCAAGTCTGCACCCCGCACGCACTGTCATTACGTAGCACTTGCCATCGCTTATTTGTGTCTTAAAATTTTATTCCTTTTTTACTTGATTAGAAATTAGCTGACCTGTTTTTCAACGACCTGGCTTTCTTGATCATAAATTCTACTATTTTATAACTCATTTTGTCTGCTGTTAACTTTGTTGCTTCTTTTTTATGCTTCCCTTTAGTGTATTGTATTGTTCGCAACTTTTTGAGTGAGCTGAATTAGTTTGTTTCCTGGTGGAGACCTTCGGTTTTCTGAGTTGCTTTGTGTTCTCCATTCTAACGTCTACTTTTTGTACTGTTGTTGTTTCCTGGAAATCTCTAATTTCACTTTGTATTTCCCTCTGACTCAAAAGCTGGTTAAAAAGAATTATAAAATTTCTAGGCCAAGGCCTTTTTGGTGTTGTGAGTTGGACAATTTCTAGTTTTATTACATTAGGGTTAGGAAATGTTTTCTACATCGTTTCTCCTTTTTAGAATGAATTGAAGTTGTTTGTGTGGTTTATGGTTTGGCTACATTTGTGACTGCCCCACGGCCACTTGGGAAGCCGGTGCAGTGTGTGTAGGACTCAGGGCTCCGCGTGTCCGCATCACCCCCCACAGACCAACCGTGCCATTTGGACTTTTGTCCCCTTCCTGCCTTCTGTGCCCTTGCTGTTGTTTGGACAGAGTGACTGTGAATGTCCTGTACTGACTGTGGCCACCGCCCACTACAGCCCCCCAGCCCACTGTCCTTCTGTGTGAGCTGGAAACTGGGCAGAATGTGGGGAGCAACTCCCTGAAAAGTAAGCAAAGACAACAGGGCTGGGGGCTAATGTCAAAACTTGAGTAATGACCCCAAAGCGGCATGGGGGACAGTTTTGCTTTTTGTTTCTCTTTGTCTCAGAGGCCTGACCTGAGGGGGGTGGGGTGGCTCAGCGCTCTGCAGTGGGTCTGAAGATAAAACTGGGGAAATGCACTCTTTCTGGCCACAGGGTTGGGGAGGGGGACACCTGCATGCTGGCAAGTCCAGGGTCTCCTCACCTTTCCCTCTCTCCTGGCCCTGCCCCAAGGTCAGCCCCGTGGTAGAGCTGCAGCTCTGGGTCCTGGCAGGGGTGGCCCTGAAACCCTCAGAGAAGGTCCAGCTCTCCACCCTGGGGACCAGGGACAGGGCCTGCATCTGAGGCTGTGCAGTGAGTCCCTGCTTGTTCCTCCCTCTTTTTTTCTCTTGCCACTTGCTCTAAAGTTGACCACAGTTGTGTGAAATTATACAACAGCAGAAGACATTAATAATGTAAGAAAATCTGGTTTCCTGGATCAAGAAAATTGGGAAAAGTCCCAGTTGTTCAAAACTGTAGGCAGAATTCACACATACCCCCCCCTTTTCCCCTTTTGTGCCTTCATTCTAAGGGTGGCCCGAGTCACATGGAAAAGCACAGGCCTAGGGGGCTGAGTTTTGGAAAGAGCCCATCTTTCTGGCCGGCTGTGGTTGACCACAAAGCTCGAGGCCTAGTTAAACATTTCCTGCGGAGTGGTGGGGCTGTGCCCACTGTCCACATGGCAGGGTCTCCACCAACACAACAGGCCACATTACCTGTCTGCTCCTGGCACACTGCGGGAAGGGGCGTCATCAGACACAGGGGCCAAGGTGGCAGCCTACAGGAGAAGTGAACAGCCCCAGCCAGGAGTGGGAGGGCCAGACCGTTTCCCTTGTGCCTGAATCTGTCCTGAGCTGGATGGGGTGAGTGATGATGCTGGTTTCTGAGCAGGGGTGGGTGTTCCAGAGCAAAGTCACCCCAGAACTCACTTGGTGTTCTCAGTCCCCACATGAATAGTGGGGTTCTTTGTCCCTGAGAATACAGCAAGCCAGGCTGCCCCCTTTCCCCTGCTCAACAGCCCAGGGCATGTCATGGGGGCTGAGACTTGCACTCTGCACAGACCTCATGGTCTCATGGACATGTAGGAGCACCACAGCCATTATATGGTAGGGTATGTCACATGCCGTACTGTGGAGACAGCAGGCGACCAGGGCATCTGGCACATCTGGAGACCTGCATGTCTAACAGGGGCTGGGTATGGAGAGTGCTGCTGAGTGCACAGGGACCAGGGATGTGGCTTGAACACGAGCTGAGTGGCCTCTTCAAATTCCTTCAAAATAAAGGATGGTGCACCGGAAAAGAAGGACTGACTGTGAACTTTGCATCAGCTGTGGGGACCAGGTGGTGCGGCCCTGAGCAGGGACTCGGCTCTCCAGCCCTCACCTCCACTATTCCAAGTTTGCCTCCCAAGCCGTCTGGTTTTGCACTTTCGCCTTTGTTATTCCGTCCTCATGTGCCGTTCTGAGAGCTTCTCTGTGGAGCATCTTCTTTTGTTTCCTCCTCTGGAAATTCCTGAGAAAAACCTGACTGAAAACAATTTTCTGTATGTGTTAAGTTACCCACTAGGCTCAGAGCTCACTCTACACACAAGTGTTCTGAAAGGGATCTGGACACTGACAACTCTTGGTTTCAGAGTTGAGGACGTGGAGAATGACCTGCTGGGAGCAGGGGACAGTCCACAAGCGGCAGTACAGGCCAGAGTGGCTGGGAGGTGGCCGCTGGGTCAGCCGGCTTCCCCTGACAGACCTGGTCGGTGCTCAGGGGGCAGTGCTGATCCAACTCTTCCCTCCCCTGAGTCTGGGCCAGCCTGTGACTCATTGGGCGGTTGGGGGAGGGACACCATGTGATGTCCTCTTAAAATGCCCAGAACGCCTGTCTTCCCCCACTGGGAAAAGCCCTCTCAGAGGCCAGTGCCTCTGTGGAGTCTGACTGGGACCACGTGATGGGAGGGCCCGGGGATTCCCCTTCCACAGACCTCAGCTGAGGCTCCAGACACCTGAGGGAGAGTATTGTACCTGGGGCCGCTGTAACAAATTGCCACAGACTGAAATTTGTTCTGTCTGCCTGGGAGCTTGGAAGCCTGTCATCGAGGTGTCAGCAGGCTGCCCTCCCTCCTATGTGCCCCCCACCTGTGCCCCTTCTAGCTCCTGGTGGCTGCCAGGATGCTTTGGCCTGTGGTGGCATCAGTCCAACCCTTCAGGTCATCTTGTCCTCTGGGGTGTTTCTGATCCCCCTCTGCCGCTCTTGCACGGACACAGGTGAGTGCACATAGGGCTCCCTGGACAGCCCAGGAGAAGCGGCTCCTCTTGGGACCCTTCACTGAGTCAGCTTTGCGGTGAGGTCATTTCCCCAGTCAGTGGGCACTGCTCCCTCTGAATTCCGAGCTCCGACTGGCTGCACCACTGTCTGGAAACATTTCCCAAAATACAGTCCGTACTATCTAACCTGCACATGTTGCTTTGTGGCCACAACTCCATCAAATGCTTCCCAAAGCCAGGGGCTGAATCCCACCTACTAGTTCCCAAAGACTGTGCTGAGGAGAAGCATCTGTCAAAAGTTCCTCCAACTCCAGGAGTGTTTGAGGAGAGACCACCTCCCTTCTCCTCTTCCCCCACCTCTGCTCGCCCTCGAGAGGTTTGTGCTTCTCAGATTTGGAGACAACTGGGTTCATCTGTTCGACACTTTCTGTGATCTTTTGTTACCTGTCTCCTCACCTGGGAGCCCTTTTTCTGGATGGAAAATTTGTTTCCCTCTCACCCCAATGGCCCCGACTTGCTGGTAATCCCTCCCTCGTGACGCTGCCATCATAATTTTCCCAGAGGCTGACTCCAAACTTATCTCCGTTTTCTCTCCCGATTCCATTAACTCCTTGGGTCAGTTTTACGTGGCCAAGTGTAATCTTATGAAGCTAAAAGTGAGATTCTCATACAAATAGTGGAATGAACACATGTCAGAGATTTGGTTATCGTGGTCTGGGAACGAGCAGAATGGTAAAGTTGGTTCAAAGGGTGGCTGAGGGACACTTTTATTTCATCAGCCTTGGAAGACCACTAAAGGAGGTCTGCTAAGTTAGAAGCAAAGAGGGAAGTAGAACCACCACCATGAGGGTTATGCAGCAGACAGAAATCATTTGCATCTCTACCTGACAACAAATGTACAAATTAACATGTAACTTCAGAATTTGGGCCCCTGATCAATAGCAAATAGCAAGTCAAATTAAGGCCTGTTGCCCTGGGTAATAAAGCCAGCCTGGGTGGACCTCGGGCTTTAGGAGGCTGCAGCCAGAAACTGGGTGATGGTTGGGCCCTTGGCTGGCTGTTTACTGCTGAGCGCGGGGGATTTTCTTTTCCTTATTTGTAGGACAGATAAGTCCAGCTCAGTAGATGTGGAATGGCTAGATGAAGGATCCACCCTATACATAGAGGCCCAGGATGAATCCTTTGGTAGATGCAGATTTCAAGGTAGTCCAACCTCTGATCTTGTGCCCTGAGCCTGGGCACAGGCTCCCCCCTCCACCAGGTTTTTATTGCTCTTCACCAAGAGAAAACCCTGGTGGCCCGAGCTCCACAGGCCCCAGCTCCGGACTGGCCAGGCCCCCCTCCCTCCCTCTGCACAGGATAAAGACAAACCCCAGGGTCAGAGCATCAGACCCAACATCAGACCATCCAACAGAAGCTAATCAAGCCAGGCCTGTAATTTAAAACGTCTGGTCAGCCAAAATTAAAAAGCAAGAAGCAGCGGGTGAAATTAATGTTAATAATGTGTTTAGACCAGCGTCACCAGAGTTTTATCACTTCCTCATGTAATCAATACAAATGTATCACTGACCAGTTCACTTTTTCCCCACTAAGTCTTCAAAACCCAGCATGTGATTATGGCTACAGCCCTTCTCAGCTTGGAAGCTAAGTCATCAACCAGAGAGCAAAGTGTGGTCCTGCCAGAGCAATGAAGGAAAAGCAGTTGTGTTGCTTCTGTCTCTCCATTTAAATGTATTGGGTGTGGTGCATTTTACAAGGGTACATGTTACATCTACTGAGTATACAATATAAATGTCTTAATACAATAATAACTAAGAAAATGTGGTGAAAGCTGTGTTAACCAGTTTGATGAAAGTATTTCAAATTGTATATTGAACCAGCACATTGTACCCCATAATTGCATTAATGTACACAGCTTTGATTTAATAAAAAAATAATAAAATGAATTAAAAAAACCCCAGGTGGTCCATCCAACGCTCTAGTGGTCTCCCAGGGACACCAGCCACCCTCAGGTGAGCGTGGGAACCAGCGCCACCGCTGCCAACAGTGAGTGCCACCCAGTGGCCATGTGTGGGAGTGCAGGGTCCCGCCAGGGATTTGAAAATGTTCCAGAAAGCAGGTGTTTTTCCCTCAGTTTGTATGAAACTTTGAGGGGAAGGAGAGGAGGTGTGCACAGAGAAGGGGAATGGGAAGGGGGGGTGTTCACTGCTGGTGACTGGGTGGTATCTGAGGTGGGTGTTCGCTGCTGGTGACTGGGGGTGGTATTTGTGAGGATCTCTCATGTGTGAGGCCGGGGACGTATCTGGGTGGCTGTGCTGTCGTGGGCTGCCCTGCGTGGACAGGCCTGCTGCAACTGAATTTTTAAATGCAAAAAGGCTTCCACTGTGCACACTCACTCACTGGTTCAGGTATGAGAACTCCGTTTGTTGTCTCTATAAGGTCTGACAGCAGGAAGTGCAAAGTCTCCTGACAGTGGCAAAGGGCATTGTTACAGGGGTGGGGGCCCACCTTTGCTCAGCTTATGGTGGGGGGCACCTCCACTCTCACTGTTGGGACCCAGTAGGGGTGATGTGGAAACAATGGCAAGTTGTTTATAAACCGGTTGTGATCACCTGCCTGCGGTGAGATACTTCCTGAGTGAATCTCAGCTCTGGAGACAGCTAGAGTCACCGCTGAACTCCTCTGAATGGAGGTTTCCAGACCCAACCCCAGAATGACTGGTCAAACCATGGGGGCAGCTCAGCAGTTGGTGCTCAGCAAGCCTTCCAGGGCTCTGCTGTAGGTCCTAGCTGAGAACCACTTCCCTGGACACCAAGTCCTGCTCCGTAACCTCACTCCAAGGTCACACCTTAATGGGGCCTCCCATGTGGAGCTGGGCAGTAGAAATGAGGGTGGGGAGTGCCCTTAGCAATGAATGCAGCAGCTAGGCTCCACCTCAGGCCTCCGTGCAGTGGTGTCATGACAGTGCCAAGCTTCCGTGAAGCTTTGAGGGGGAGCCCTTCACTGCTTGGGGGAGCCTTGGGTGCCCAGAAATGTGATTATGCTGGTGCTGGGGGGACCCCATCTCTCAGGCGCAGCTGGCATTAGCCAGTCATGTGAGATAGCTGTGTGAGACCAAGTGCCAGCAGGCATCTTGTGCGGCCAGAATGGCCTGTCATGGGGACAACACTCAGTGTCCCCACACAAAGCAGTGCTCTCTACAGGTGGACCCAGGTCATAATCAGAAAGCTGTTCAGGGCAGTTGGGGCATCACGTGTCTGTGGGAATGAGGCCTGTGTCCTTGGGGTGAAGAGAAGGCAGACAGGAAGAAGGTCTGGGGGGCTCTGATTCCATTCAAATTTGGCCATCTTATCCTTTTCTTTTTTCTTTTTTTTATTGAATGGTAACTATGTACATTAATGCACTTCTGGGGTACAGTGTAGGGTTTTCACACACAATCTGAAACACTTCCATCAAACTGGTTAACATAGCTTTTGTGTCATTTTCTTAGTTATTATCATCTTATCCTTTTCAGAGGCAGGAATTGTAAAGTTGATGTTGTATTTCTCTTTGTTCTAGAAAAATGTGTAAGTAACTGATTTTTCATTAAGAAAGTAAGTACACACTTCACCCAGCCACGTCCTCTCATTCGAGGCTGGCAGAGCTTCACAGATGTCCCCTGTGGACAGAGATGAAGGCCAGCACTGATGCCCTAAATACACCCACTGCTCCACAGGCCTCAGCAGGAAGGAGGCCCAGCACAGAAGGGCCACACACCCCACTGGGGGTTGAGAGAGCACAAGGGAGGGAGGGATACCTCCTGTGGACAGCATGCTTGGGCAAGCATCCTGCAGACCTCCTGGAAGCTGGAGAAGGTCCTCCAAGCCTGGCCTGACACACCACCTGAGCAGTCTGTGTGGTCATCTGGAAACATGTTGAGGACTTCCTACTTTGGGCCCTGTGCACATCCTCAGTCCCAAAGGCTGTAGCACCCAAAGGCAGAGGCTGAGGAGCAGTACACAGCCCTTCTGGCCCTCCTAGTCTCAGTCTTCCAGGCATGGTTGGCCCAGCGGAGTTCAGTTCCATGGCCCAGACCTCACAGGTGAGCACAGCTGATGCTGTCTCTGGCAAGTGCCAGGTACCCCATGCCTCAGTCAGTGACCCATGTTGGGCACCAGGCTCCAGGAAGGAGGCCACCAGGAGCAGGTCCACCCAACAGCCCTCCCCAGCTGCAGCTGTAGGGCCAGGTGCTGGGCGTTATAGATGGTTTGTACATCTGGAAGCTTCTCAGGATCAATTGGATGGACAGCTCCTTGGAAGCCTGGCCTTGCTGCTGCTTAAGCAGTGGGAACTTGAGGCCATCTCATCAGGACATTCCAGGAACATGATTTTGTTGCCCCATCCTGGCTGGGCTTGTGGCAGGACACACAGGAGCAGCAAGGGGGCCTGGAGGCCATGAACCCGGCACTGAAGTGGCCCCGGCTCCCTGGCCTCCTTGCCTAGATCTCTTCTGGGGGCTTCTTTTCCTATGCTCCATCAGGAGGACAGAGCCTATGCTAAAGTTGCCAACCCCGCATGCAGACTGTGCTGCTCCCTGCTATAAAACCAGGGCACCGGCTTCTGTCACTGGAGAGTGCTGGGCTGGGGCTGTGCCTGGAACCTCCATCAGATCCCCTACCCCAGACGCAGAGAGGCCACTACCGTGTGAAAGGCTGTTTCTGTGGCCTCCTGTGTCCAGTAGGGTTGGGCTCACCTGTCCCAGGAACTTGCAGCAGGTGCCACCTCACAGGGAGGGCAAAGCTGGAGGGAAACACAACTTGATTTCCAAGGTGGCTTGGGTGAACCTGCCACCCCACCCCTCAGGGACAAAGAGCAAGTGTCTGGCCTGGCTTGGCCATGCTTAGAAGATACTGACTCTTGGTGAGAGGGCACAAGGAATCAGGGAGCTGACAGGTGATGACCTCTTTGCAGATTGTTCAAACTGACCATCCACTTACCTCGCTCTGTGGGGTGGGGGTGAGGGGCAGTAGGGAAGTTCGAGGCAGGATGCACTTGAACTGGACTTCAGAGACAACAGACTCTATCAAGGCTGAGAAGGGGCAAATGTTTGGGAACAACCAGATAGTCAAGCTCCTGGCTGCTATTCATGCCGCAGCACACAAAGTGTCCCCTCCTGGGGGCAGGAGGGAGGCCCAGGGCTGTGTGGCTGGCTCCAGAACCCCAGTTCTTCACCATCAGGACCCTTCCCCTGGGGGAGAGGCCTTGTCACATTGTAGCTTATGGGCCCAGCTGGGATATCCACCTCATGATCATCTTAACAATTATGTAAATAAAAGTATTCATTATAGAAATTTTAGAAAAGTAGAAAGTCACATATTTTATAATTCTGGTGGGAAATAGAGGCTGTGTAGTGAAGAACTAACTTTGCCAAAAGAGAGGTCTGGCCTTCATCCTCAGCTACTGGAGCAGTGACCCCCAGGTCCTGCTGGACAGGACCATCTTTGTTTTCCAGGGGGCTTTGGCCACCAGTCTGACTGGGATTTGTGCTGGGGACTCTGAGCCATGCACATCAGTTCTGATCTCTCCAGGAACTGGAGATGAAATGCTGGTCTTGTGGGTCGTGTGTGGTGGGGCTCAGTAAAAACCCTGGACAGAGAGGTTCTGGGGAGCTTCCTGGCAGACAGTGTTCCATGTGAATTGTCACAGGTCATGACTGAAAGGAAGGGGCACCATTCAGAACTCCACATTCAACCCCTCCTGGATTCTGCCCCCTGTGACTCTTCCTTTGGCTGGTTCTAATTTGTGTCCTGTCACTACAATGAAACCATCATGGTAAGGATAGTGCTTTCTTGAGTTAGGTGGGTCATTCTAGCACATCATTAAGTCTGAGGGTGGTCATGGGGACCCTTGAACTTATGGCTAGCGTCTATAGGGTATTCCTGTGGGGACCATGCCTTCTGGCTTGTGCAATTTGCTGAACTCCTTTACAGGGGCTGAGCTACAATCAAGTGCAGCTGGCCAGGCAGAACAAGGGGGCCAGATCCTGACCTGGGCTTTTCTAAGTTTTTCAGCATTCAGTGGGGGAGAGTCACATTGGGAAGGATCAATTAACACTGTTCTTCCTCATAGTGCAATGGGGCCACTTGTCAGGAGGCAGAGGAGAAGGGGGTGCTGAATCTACTTCAAACAATGGAATATTATTTAAGCAAATCTTTCTGTAAAAGTAACAATGAAGTTGACAATCCCATGCATTTGGACTGATTAATAGGTCCCGGTGCCTGATTGGTCAAACGTAGCTGCCATGACCAAGAAGATACTCAAACCTGAGTAGTAGGATAAGGTGCAAAGGACAGCTGGCAGGGCCTCATTGGCTGTTTCAGTTTCAAAGGAAACACACCACTGAGGTTTTCCAATAGACTGTGATTCAGGGAAAAATTCATGAAGGAAGCAGTGCTTAAGAAGGGCTATGGAGGAAGAAAGTGGGGTTCTACAGGTGGGGTGGGGAAGAGGCCTATTCTAGGTGGGAGTACAGGCATAAAGTCTCAGGTGTGAAGAATGCACAGTGAACCTGGTGGTGTAGGAAGTTGCCTGTCGGAGGGAGGAATTACTCCTGACTAGTATGCTGTCTCAACTGGATTGAGGTTAAAGTTTTAGCTGGTGGATTCTCTTGCCTGATATTCTGTGTGTTAGATCAGTCCTTCCATGATCACTGATATCTCTTTAGAAACAATGGGAGCTGGAAGACAATGGAACAATATCTTTAAAGTAATGAAAGAAAAAACCCAGGTGCAGTGGCTCACACCTGTAATCCTAGCACTTTGGGAGGCTGAGGCAGGTGGATCACTGGAGCTCAGGAACCCAGGAGTTTGAGACAAACCTGAGCAAGATAGAGACCCTGTCTCTACTAAAAAATTAAAAAAAAAATTACTTGGGAGGCTGAGGCAAGAGAATCACTTAAACCCAGGAGTTGGACGTGTCTGTGAGCTGTGATGCCATGGTAGTCTACTGAGGGTGATATAATGAGATTGTCTCAAAAGAAAAAAATAAAATAAAAAAATTAGCCAGGTGTTATGGTGGGCACCTGTGGTCCCAACTACTTCAGAGGCTGAAGCAAGAGGATCTCTTGAGACCAGGAGTTTGAGTTTGCTGTGAGATATCAAGCTGTGGCACTCTAGCCCAGGCAATAGAGGAAGAGTCTGTTTCAAAAACAAAAACCAAGATGAAAAAAAATGAAAAACATCTTATTGACCCACTAATTTATATTAAACACAAATATCCTTTGAGAATGAAGGTAAAGGCAGGCATGGTGGCTCACGCTGGTGATCCCAGAACTTTAGGAAGATGAGATGGGAGGATTAAGGCCAGGAGTGTGAGACCAGACTGGGGAACACAGTGAGACTCCATTTCTACCAAAAAAAAAACAAAAAAAGAATGAAGGTAAAATAAAGACATATCAGGGAAAGAAAATCAAGATAATTGGCCATTAGCAGAAACATTAAAGGAAGTTTTTCTTTTTCTTTCTTTCTTTCTTTTTTTTATTTTTGAGACAGAGCCTCAAGCCATCCCACCGGGTAGAGTGCCATGGCATTACAGCTCACAGCAACCTCCAACTCCTGGGCTCAAGCGAGTCTCTTGCCTCCACCTCCCAAGTAGCTGGGACCACAGGCGCCCGCCACAACGCCCAGCTATTTTTTGGTTGCAGCCATCATTGTTGTTTGGCGGATCCGGGCTGGGGATTCAAACTCGCCACCTTAGGTGTACATGGCTGGTGCCTTAGCTGGTTGAGCTATAGGCGCCGAGCCAAAGGAAGTTTTTCAAACGACAATGTGAAGATTCCATCTTTATGCTTTCTACCAGGAAGGTAAAAATTCAGATGCTGAGGTTAGAGAGCAGACACCGGACACGCCGAGTGGGGGCTACGGATGCTGAGGGTGAAGAGCGACACCTGACACGCCGAGTGGGGGCTACGGATGCTGAGGGTGAACAGAGACACCTGACACGCCGAGTGGGGCCTCGGATGCTGAGGGTGAAGAGAGACACCTGACACGCCGAGTGGGGCCTCGGATGCTGACGGTGAAGAGCGACACCTGACACGCCGAGTGGGGCCTCGGATGCTGAGGGTGAAGAGCGACACCTGACACGCCGAGTGGGGGCTACAGATGCTGAGGGTGAAGAGCGACACCTGACACGCCGAGTGGGGGCTACGGATGCTGAGGGTGAAGAGAGACACCTGACACGCCGAGTGTGGGCTACGGATGCTGAGGGTGAAGAGAGACACCTGACACGCCGAGTGGGGGCTACGGATGCTGAGGGTGAAGAGAGACACGGGACACGCCGAGTGGGGGCTACGGATGCTGAGGGTGAACAGAGACACGGGACACGCAGAGTGTGGGCTA
>CAUYTI010020967.1:0-60249 GCA_963575145.1 Galago senegalensis
GGCTGCAACCAAAAAATGGCCAGGCGTTGTGGTGGGCGCCTGTGGTCCCAGCTACTTGGGAGGCAGAGGCAGGAGACTCGCTTGAGCCCAGGAGTTGGAGGTTGCTGTGAGCGTGATGCCATGGCACTCTACCCAGGGGGATAGCTTGAGGCTCCATCTCAAAAAAAAAAAAGTCTTATCACATGGAAATAGATTTTATAGCTGCTATAGATATTGAATATGAGAGGCCTCATAGATCTGGACAAAGTAAGCTGAAAAACTTCTGGAAAAGATTCAGCGTTCTAGATGCCATTAAGATCACTGGTGATTCATGAAGGGAGGTCAAATGATCAACATTAACAGGAGTTTGGAAGAAGCTAGTTCCAGCCCTCATGGACCTAAGATTTCAGGGGAGGAAGTAGCTGAAGACACGGTGGAAATAGCAGGAGAACTAGAATTAGAAGTGGAGCCTGAAGATGTGACTGAACTGCTACAATCTCACGATAAAATTTTAAGAGATGAGGGGTTGCTGGTCATGGATGAGCAAAGGAATTGACTAGTGAAGATTCTGTTATATTGTTGACATAACCATGAAGGATTTAAAATATTACATAAGCTTAGTTAATAAAATAGCAACAGAGTTTGATAATATTGACTCCAGTGAGATGCTATCAAGTACTACAGGCTACAGAGAAGTCTTTCTTTTTTGCAGTTTTTGGCCGGGGCTGTGTTTGAACCTGCCACCTCCAACATATGGAGCTGGCATCCTACTCCTTTGAGCCACAGCGCCACCCTTACAGAGAAGTCTTTCATGTAGAGAAGAGTCAACCAACATAGTAAACTTCCTTGTTGTCTTATTTAAGAAATTGCCACAATCACCTCACCTTTCAGCAGAACCCACCGTAATTAGTCAGTAGTCATCAATATTGAAGCAAGATTCTCTTCCAATAAAAGATATGACTCGCTGTAGGCTCAGATGCTTGTTAGTACCTTTTAGCTACAAAGTATTTTTAAATTAAGCTATGCACATTTTTGAACATAATGATATTGCACACTTATTCTACAGTATAGAATAAACAATTTAGGAAACCCCCCAAATTATGTGACTCACTTTAAGTGATATTTACTTTATTACGGTGATCTGGAACTGAACCTGCAACGTCTCTGAGGTATGCCTGTATATACTGAGGGCTGCCTCTCTCTCTATATACACACGCACACATTTTAAGAGATTTTATTGGAAGTAAAATCCATCATTCCCCAAAAGCATATGAATTGCAGATAAAACGGATGTATAGAACATGCTTGGTTACACCTGACCAGTAATGGTGCTATCAATTCAATTTTGAAAAGTAATACTATGTACACAGATAACATCTCTTAAAATATATACATAATTTTTTGGCACTCTCTCTATAAATCAAACACATTTTGTAGACAATATCAAAAATAATCTGTTTAACTCCAAGGCCACTGCTAAGAATGCAAGCAAATATATTATGCTTTTTCAAAGTCAGCAATTCAAACAATTAACCTATGGTGGTTATTTTAAATATTTAATGCCTCTTCTACTGGAGAAAGGAATAAGCAATTATTTTGATCTATGAGAACAGAAGAACTCTTACCATTTTTGCCATCATATCCCCAGTTTAAACTTGCCATGATCTTCTACTTAGTTTTCTTTTTCTGAAAACAAAAATAACGCCTTGAATAACTAACTGAAACTGTGCATACGGCAGACACCTCAAACCATCACTGGGGTGTTTTTATAGAAACTGCTCTGCCCTTAATAGGTCACTATTTCATCATTTCTACTCATCAGGAAGTAATCTGTATCTTCAAAAAGGTGTTGTAAAAAAATTCTACAAGGATTATGTAAATTTCAACTGTTTCATTTTCCTATATTATAAAAGAGAATTGTCAAAACCTTAGATTTTTATAAAATTAAGTCCTGTTTCACCCATGTTAGTAGAAGATATAGATGAATATTTTCATATATAATTCTTTAGACTCCCTAATAAAAAATACTTTGTGCACTTAAGATGTCCAGTTCTACTGTTGTAGATCCTTAAGTAATGCTAGCAGCAATAATTTAATAAGAAGAATAATTTGTGTATTAACAGGCTGATCTGAACTAGTATCACAATGTCAACTTAAAGTCAGAGAATGCAATCATGAATTATTTCTAATATATGTTATCCATACTGATACATTTTGTAGGCACACATTTCTTGAAGCAATATGAAAATTCATAAATGGAAAAGGTTTTAATATGAAAATTAAATATAGCCAAATGTTTATTTTACACATCAAAATAAAAGCCTTTTTTGTAAAAAACAATAGTTCTATACAATTTATAAATGACTTTAATATTATTTTATTTCACTATCACATGTACATACACACATATTCTATGAAGTAAGAACAAGTATTTTGTAGTTGAGAGATGTTAAAGGACTTTGTCACCAGGGGCAAGAAGCCAAGGCATCAGCCTCCAAATCCACTGCTTTCTTCACTATACTTCTGCCAAATGCTACGCTGGGCCAGCTATGAAGTGGATAATCCCTTCATTTTCCTTTTATGCCCACGATTCTCTAAGTCCAAGTTAAGCCTGGACTGTGATGAGAATTGACAACTGTTGAGTGATAAGAAGGTCTGCAGGACTTTTCAGGGAGGCAAAGAAAACTTTGAATGTGTCAGACTCTGGCTAGGTCCGTATGTTCAAGCTCTAAATGTGCTCAAATGAAATACAACCAGAAAAACAATAAGCTTCTACAATAATGCTTTTTTCATGCCATGATAGTCATACCTCCTTTCATATTGTAGAACTGCCTGAGCTGCCTGAAACTCCTAGAGGAAGAAGGGGAGGAAGAGCAATTTTTAACAAGGCTGACTAGAGACGCATTTGTTGCTTTGTGGCTAAGGATAGCGCACTGCCCTGTGTGTGGAGTGGTCCTTGGATCCAGAGCATCCGCACAGTGGGGAGAGGCCCAAGCTTCCATTCATGGCTTCTGCAGGTGTAAAGAGCTATTGCTTAACAAAGAACTCTTTTGTGAAGGGACCATTGATTGAAGGCTCAATGTGTATCAAGTGCTGTGTTAAAATCTTTACATGCATCAATTAACTTAATTTTCACAATAATCAAATTGGGTATTACAACCCAAATTGGGTATTTAAAAATATTGAGACTTGCAGAAACAAAGACATCTCTTAGGGTTTATAAAGCTTGTAAATGGCTGCTTACATGGCATAAGCCTAGGGTTTAAACCCAGATCTGTTTAACTCCAAAGTTTATGCTCTTTTTTAACCTTCAGCTGTCAAGAAATGCACACTGGGCTCTACTTGATTCTGGTTTCTGGAGGATTGGATTAGTTAATGTGGCCTGGTCTGGCTCAAGTAGACCAACAGTTAGGCTTAATCTTTGGACTCATTTCATTCCAGACACGGTCTGAGATTGGTCAGAAGCCCCTGAATTGGTAGTAGAAGGCTCTCCTTTGCCAGATAATTTTCCTGCCAATATTGGATACTTTAGTAAAAGTAAATGTTAAGTAAGTTGAATGACATATTGATCAACATATTTGAAGAGAGACAAGCCCTTTTCATTACATGAATGTTTTAACATTCACATGAATGACAATTCAATTCATTTCATTTTTAGGCACAAAATTACTTTGAACCCTAACTATTATGACCTTTTGTTTTATTATGTCCCCAGGGTGTGTTTGTGTACTACCACAGCAGAAAATTACCTTGAGAAAGGATATAAAGTTTAATGAGCACTTAGGATTTAAGTCCTAACACCCATCCCATTTACCTTTATCCCTCCTTCTCTGCTCACAAAGTTTGGTTAATATCTATGCCAAGTCCAAGATGTTTAATTTTACATTAACTTCACTTTCACCTACAGCCTCCTGCCAGAGTACTTTTCCAGGATGATAATCCTTGGACTGCTTTTGTATACTAGGAGGAGTTCAATCTATACAACCTCTGACCTTCATCGATAGAAAAAGTTTATTTTCTGAGACCATCAAATATGTCAATGTATGTTAAAGAAGACTTTTTGGCAGTGCATCTTACAAGGGTACATGTGAAATTTACTAGATGTAGAATATTAATGTCTTAACACAATAACTAAGAAAATGCCGTGAAGGCTATGTTAACCAGTTTGATGAAAATATTTCAAATTGTATATAAAACCAGCACATTGTACCCCATAATTGCGTTAACGTACATAGCTATGATTTAATAAAAAAAAGAAGACTTTTTGGTTTTCTTGATAGACTATTATGAGTAAATATGTATGTATTAAAACCAGCTAATGGAAAATCTGTATTTGAAGAAAAGTAATGCAAAAGGTTTATAAAAAATTTTGATATAGAATTTCTTAATTGTTAATATAAAGAAGTATCAAGAGCGTTCTAAAATTTACTGTTATTATTAATGAGAATGGTTTCATGTTGTATTCATGCTAGAATGTGGTGGGTAGGCTAGAAAAGATTATTGCTTATTGAGTGATTTCCATCTATTGGGTTCCTTAACACAAGATTGAATTCAGTTCTCACAGCAGATCTAGGGGGTAGGTTGAAATCACCTCACTTTGAAAAAATAAGTAATTAGAGGCTCAGAAAATCTAAGGCACAGAGCAACCAGAATTTGAATCTATTTCTGGCTACCTCCAGAGACCATGAGTATGTCCTCCTTTCTATAATATTGCACAACTGTCTTTATCAGGTTGTCTGAATAACATTTGCTTTAAATTTACTTAATAACTTATTACATTTATTTATTGAGCAGTGCCAATTACTTCAGTTGAAGATGTTTTTAGTGCCCTAAAATGTTTCTCAAAGAGCAGTGTTTTAAAAATCACGGATTTAAAAATCACGGGTTTAAGCCAATTTTAAATTGTATTTAAAAACTATAGCATTTCTTATTTTAATTTTGTTTCTTCTAGTTGCTTAGGTGAATCTGTTTCTCTGATTCTTATTTTCTTTTTTTATTTCAAAATACTAATTAAGGGGGTTTAAGTGTTTTTGTTACATAGATATCTTGGATATGCTTAAGTTGGGAATTTTGGTAACTTCATCACCAGAATAGTGTTCATTGTACCCAAAAGGTAATTTTTTATTCTACACTCACCCTCCCTCCTTCTTGGTCTCTCATGTCCTTTATATTGCTCTGTGCCCACCTGAACTCATCTATTAGCTCCCACTTACTAGTGAGAACATTCAGCATCTGGTTTTCTATTCCTGAAATACTTCACTTAGTTCATCCATGTTTCTACAAACGACATTCTTTCATTCCTTTCTGTGGCTCAGTAGTACTCCAAGCCAAAGGTCCTGATCCAATATATGCTACAGATACACCCTTAAGAGGGTGTATGTGGGCTTCCCCTTTAAACACTTAAACCCCCTTAATTAGTGTTTTGAAATAAAAGAGAAAATAAGAATCAGAGAAACATATTCACCTAAGCAACTAGAAGAAACAAAGTTAAAATAAGAAATGCTGCAGCTTTTAAATTTAAAATTGGCTTAAACCCATGATTTTTTAAATCCTATAAAATACTGAGGAAACGCTGCTCTACGCAAAAGAAAATTTAAAAAGAATCAACAGCTGCTCCAGATGAGAAGGAATCACCTTGAGGACTCTGAAAGTATGAAAAATCGGAGTGAAAGGACACCCCTGAAGAAGCACACCAGTTCTCTAGCAATGGATCCCAGTCGCACCCCCCTCCAAATACTGAAATGACAGATAAAGAAGTCTAAGTGAATTGTAAGCAAGCTCAATGATATCAAAGAGAAAATGGAAAAGCAACTCCAAGAAACCAGAAAAACAATGTAAAAAATGAGTATTTGAATGAAATGAATGAAAAATTTACTAAAGAGATAGATATATTTAAAATATCAAATAGAATTTCTGGAAATGAAAAGTTCAATACAAAACAAACTGTAAAGTCTTAAGAATAGACTAGCTACGTGGAAGAAGGAATTCCAGGGCTTGAAGACAACTTTTTTGAATTAACCCAATCAAAAATAAAAAACAAAGAATCAGAAGGAATGAACAAAGACTGAGAAATAGGAGGTTATGTAAAATAACTAAATGTAAGAATAATAGTCATCCCTGAGGGTGAAGAAGAGAAAGCACAAAGCCTGAAAAGCCTATTTAAGGGAATAATTGAAGAAAATTTCCTTAGTCTTGGTAGGGAATTAGACATCCAGATACAAGAAGCTCAACGACCACCTGGGAGGCAGATTCATTGCAAGAAGGGAATCACCACAACATATCATCACCAGACTGGCCAAAGCCAACAGAGAGGAGGAACTCCCGGGAGCTGTGAGGTGAAAACAGCAAGTAACTTACAAAGGAAAACCCATCAGACTAACAGCAGATTTCTCAACAGAAACCTTACTAGCTAGAAGGTTGTAAGAGTTCTATCTTTAGTTTTCTTAAACAGAACTGCCAGCAAGAATTTCATATCCTGCTAAACTAAGTTTCATAAATGAAGGAGAATTGAAGTCTTTCCTAGATGAACACTATTTTAACACTTTAAAGTTAAAAACATGAACACTTATAAAAGCAAATAAATTATGATGAGTTTCAGATTTAAGTTTGTTATCAAAAATAATTCTTTGGTGGCTCAGCGCCTATAGCACAGCAGTGGTGATGGTGCCAGTCACATATACCAAGGCTGACGGGTTCAAACCCAGTCTGGGCCAGCTAAACAACAAAATAGCTGGATGTTGTGGCAAGCACCTGTAGTCCCAGCTACTTGGGAGGCTGAGGCAAGAGAATGGCTTAAGCCCAAGAGTTGGAGGTTGAGCTGTGAGCTGTGAGGCCACAGCACTCTGCTGAGGGCGACAAAGTTAGACTCTGTCTCATAATATAATAATATAATAATAATAACTCTTTGGTATAGAAAAAATATATATAATAATAATAATCATTATTATTATAATAACTCTGGTATAGAAAACTCTTTGGTATAATAATAATATTATTATTAATAATAATAATAACTCTTTGGTATAGAAAAAAACAAAAGAATGTGACAGACTGCCATCCATGTCTAGTTATGGAAGAGATCTGCTAACTGTCATTGAATCAATGAATGTACACCTTAGTAGGACCAAATTCCAAAAGATAGTAGTTGCTTTATAGTATTTAGAGTTTCGTGATGATAAGTGGCTTTCCTGGGATCCCTATTTTCCCTAAAATGAGAAAACATGCATTCTGGAAATAGTCATCTATGACTATTAAATTTGGCTTGACTTGCACTGTTCCCTAAACTCTCTGCTCCTCTAGAAATGTTTCTAGTGGCAAGATAAGCCTTATTTCTAGCAAGAAAGTGAGTTGTGGAGAAGTGGTGATCATTAGCCTGGATATTTCTTCATTAAGATATTAAAAATTCTGGTTAATCAATACTACAAACTCTAATCAATTTAAATGGCAAGAAGTTTTATGTGGTCATAAAATCTGCTGTCATTTCCTCTAAATTAGTCTTTCTCACTTTCTTTTCACTTGTATAAATAACAAGGATGCGTTACCAGGTTAATTTTTTCCAGTGGATGTCTTTGTTTCATTCATACCTTCTATTATATCATTTGGTCTTGTATCTTTCACTGAATTTGTTGCATTCTGAAAATTTTTTGCTGGAATTTGGAAATTAAGTTATTTGTTTACTTGTTTCATGTCTATGTAACAGTCTCTAAAAAGGCACCTCTATGACATAATGGACCTTGACCATTTTTTCACCAGTGCATAGCCAGTATCTGTAGCATACTAGAAAGCAGGTGCTCATTATATGGTTGTAGAGAGAATGATTAAATGGTCATTTTAAAATGTAACTGTTCTATTGTCATGAAAACTTAGAAGGATGGAATGCTTAGCGGGGATTATGCCTCCCAAAGGTGCTGATCTAAACTCAGGGGTGTGAGAAGCAGTATGCTTGGGCATGTGAATGAACTTTGCTAAAAGTAAACTCACATTCATTTTGGACTAAAGAAAAGGAGCCTGTCCATTCTCAGTTCTATTAATGGGAGGAATGAAGTGGCCAGACTGTGTCTGTCAGTCATTGCTGGGGGAGTGAGAACGCTGGTCTTTATAAGTGTCAAATTTTCTGACACTTCATAAGTGTCGAAATTTAACTCTTCAAATACGGTTTGAACTTTTGGCATGCAAATTTTGAAAAAAATCCATAACTCTAAGAACTTTTCTTAATGTAATTAGGGAAAATTTTCAACCTTACATTTACTGTCTTGGGATATTGTATTTTTTAAGGCAATTTTAAATCTGCTCATGAGTGGGTTTTTGAAATTAATAATCAGTTCAGCTCTCTCTATATAATCATTTCAATCCACAACACAGAGGCATTCATAACATCTTATAATTTCATACTTTTGAAAACATTAAATTTTAAATTTATCTAATTGACCATGATGCTTATTAAAATGACTAGTTAGAAAGATATACTATATACTTTGAAAATGTAGGATGGTGAACTTCTGTGCCAATCATTAGGAATCTCTTTTAATACATGAACAGGTAACTTGGGCAGGTTAAATAACCATCCTCATATTTTATTTTTAAAACTGAGAAAATACAATTTGTATCTTATCTTCTGTAACTAGTTGGGGAACTAATGAATCTTTCTATAACAGATGACATTATTAAGCCGTATTTCTCACCTAAAAACATCGTAATGTATTGTGAATCATAAAATACTGCACAAATGTAAGTGATCCATTAAGCTTCATTTCAAAAAAAGGAGTTGGATTTGATTCTCAGGCAAATAGATGATGATATAAAACAAAATATTTCAAGTAATTGCATGTGGTCTGAAATTCAAACAATTGCATGACAGATATCTGCTTGACTCAGATTGAACTAAATCCCACATGAAAATATTAAAGATGATAAGTTCTTAAGTATAAATGTTAGGGGAGGTGAAAGTCAGCCACATCAGTCACCTTGTTGTGTAACTCCTTCCATGCACTTTTTCTGGGGTCTATCTACCTAAAATAATTTGAAGATTAAAACAAATTCTGCTGATTCCCCTAATAACTTTGTTAGCTCTCTAATTCTATCAAAGACTGAATATCTAAAATGAATTTGCAAGTGAATATGTCCTTTCAAAATCCTGTGTTTCTTAATGTATAGTTTGCCAATCACCTGCCTCAGAGGTGGTATCAAAATTCAGTGCCTGTGTCTCCCCTGATTATTTACTTGATTGAAATGGCCTTAGCTAATTTGGATGGTCAACAAATATGAAGGTCTTTTAGTAAGTACTGGTAGCCTTGTGAGAGGTGTCTGAGCATTATCTAAATTCACCCCCACAATCTAACTACCAAGAGCTCAATGAAAACAAGTCTTTGACCAAATTCGCCAGTTGTACATATGTGATTAGCAAACAGGCACAGTACAGTCACATGAATTTTCTATAGTTTCGAGAAGGTTGGTTACAAGGGAAGCTCACTCACTAGCAGCTTGTGTGAAAATCTTACTCCAAACAGGCTTTACTGACATCAGGACTTGGGTTGGATTTGGCAGCTGCGTCCACTGAGGCCAGACTCACAAGCTACATCAATGGCCTTCAAGTGCTGGGCTTGTCCTGTTCTTAGAAGACTTATCAGTCTAGCAGATTTTTCCTACTTAGACACTATTCTCTTTTTTTTTTTTGAGACAGAGCCTCAAGCTGTCCCCCTGGGTAGAGTGCTGTGGCCTCCGCCTCCCAAGTAGCTGGGACCACAGGCGCCCGCCACAACGCCCAGCTATTTTTTGGTTGCAGCCGTCATTGTTGTTTGGTGGGTCCGGGCTGGGTATTCGAACCCGCCACCTTAGGTGTACGTGGCTGGCGCCTTAGCTGGTTGAGCTATAGGTGCCGAGCCGACATTATTCTCAATACCACTAATTTTGTGAGTACGGAATTATTTCTAATTTTTTTCTATAGTAAATAACAAATCTTGTGGTGTTGATTTTACAATAAACAGCTATTAGGATGCTATTAAGCATTTATATAGATATTAGGTTATATATACATGTATGTTATTTATACCAAAGGAATTTATAATTATAATACCTACTAAATCAAAATTTCTGCTGGTATGACCTAGGAATCTGAGTTTTAAACAAACATTCCCAGGTAATAATTTTTTTAAAATACATTTGACATCTTTTTTCTTTTTTTGCCAGGGCTGGGTTTGAACCCGCCACCTCCAGCATGTGAGACCAGCGCCTGACCCTTTTGAGCCACAGGCACCACCCCACAGTTGACATCTTTTAAAAACACTTTTTAAAGAACCTGAATACTATATTCCTGACATGCTTCCTTCTTCAGAAAGCAGACCAAATTAATATTCACTCCAACAGCCACTTTAAAAGATACTATGGGTCTTGGCACCGGTAGCTCAAGTAGCTAAGGAGCCAGCCACATATACTGGAGCTGGCAGGTTTGAATCCGGCCTGGCCCATCAAACAACAATGAGAATTATAACCAAAAAAAATAGCTGGGCGTTGTGGCAGGCACCTGTAGTGACAGCTACTTGGGAAGTTGAGGCAAGAGGATTGCTTAAGCCCAAGAGTTTGAGGTTGCTGTGAGCAGTGATGTCACAACCCTCAACCCAGGGTGAGAGCTTGAGACTCTGTCTCAAATAAATAAATAAATAAAAGATACTAATGGTTTTACTAAATTAGCCTTTTTTTTTCTTCATAACATTTCTTAAACTCTTTAATGCTTTTACTAGTATCCAACTCTGAAGAAGTTCTTTCTCCTTCCTTCCTTCCTTCTTTCCTTCCTTCTCTCTCACTCTCTTTCTCTTTCTCTCTCAATCTCTCCCTCTCTGTTTCTCTCTCTCTCTCTCCTTTTTTTTTTTTTTTTTGTTATATGCAGTACCCTTTTAACCATTGAATACAGCATGCTAAATACAGGGTGATAACTTGCTCTGCAGTGGTTTTGGAATTAAATGCTCAATTCAGAACCGTGAATAAGTAAAGATAGGTACAATAATCAAATGCCTTCTGGTAGTGGAAATAACCAGTGTTGCATGCAGGAGATTGTCACTCTAATTTACACCTGATCTTTGTCCTAGTAGGTCTATCAAGGAAAAGTGGCAAGACCATTATTTGAACCCTCAATTTGCAGAATGACTCATTATTCCGGGGCAGAGTGCACAGAGTACATTACAGAGATCCTCTTTACTAAGCTCAAAAGAGTGAACAAAGACACAAAATGGGGAGCATGCAGGCTGTGGTTTCTACATCACTAGAGCTGCCCACCCAGGCCCAGAGCACGTACATCCCGGTGGGAGCTCTTTCAGTGCTTACCTTTCCTATATCCTGTGGGAAAATCAAGCCACACATGATTTAACCCCCTGGCTCCAGTGTAGCTGGTGGATGCAAATTTCTACATGTTCACAAACATCTGCTTTATTTCTTCCAGTCCTTGGGGTAAGGGGAACAGAATAGTTCCTCCTCCCTTCTATTTCCAGGATGGGAAGGGGAAAAGCAAATTTCTATTGGGGTCTCCACAAAAAAATTTCAGAAATATCCTGTCGTCTTAACTAAAGGCAAACAGCACAATTTCAATGAAAGTCCTTTCCTATCCTGTCTCCTTTGCGGAAAAAATTACTTGGGCAGTGAGTTTAGTTGGTCCTCTGTTTTTCTTTCTAAATTGTTCTTCAAGTTGCTCCAGACAAATGAGAGTTACCTAAATATAAGCTGCTCTCTAAGATGAATGTAGCTACAAGTGAAGGATTTTAAGGACTCTTAAAGATATCTGATATAGAGTAACTCTGCCTTCAGCAATGACTTCCATAGAAAGTACATGGAGGGGTCTCCTGTGGTTTCTTAGGGCTCCTTTAGTTTTTGGAATCGGGAAATTTGGAAAGGCTGTTTAGGCAGCAGTTCTCAACCATGACTTGAAAGGCCCTGGGTTTCAGCACTCCAGGGTTATGCGTGAAAAGGTGTTGAGTGAAAGTCCCCTGGCTGCATCCCCTTGTACCCAGTTTATCTGGCCCTGGGTGGAGTTCCTTAGCATGCAAAACTCAGACATTGCAGTAATAGTCCTAATTCCTTTCGGACTGTCCCAGACTCTGCCCTTAACTAGTTGGTAAAGCTCCACATAACCTTTGTGCAACTGCCTGAGGATTACAAACTGAGGGGATGATACGCTGGCAAGGGCCTTAGTTTTCCATCATCACTCAGGAGGAAGCCGGAACCAGTCTGGTGAGAAAGAACTCCAGGAAAAACACCTCCCTGGTTCATGTCAATAATGCCTTTAAAATGGAGACCCACGGAGCCCAAAGAAGTCCTTAAGGAACCTTGATGCTAAAACTCAAGTTCCAGTTAAAATGAAACTTAGGAGTGTGGACTTACAACAAATAGGATTGACTTTATGCAGTGATTTGATCTGGGGAAGATGAATTCCTGGCAGTGTTCTCAGTTCGTCCTATTGGTAATTCCTAGGGGTGCTAGCTAGCCAGGGTGCACCTCTGATGTTCTTAAATATGGTCTTGTGTTGCTTCTGTCTCAGGCTCTGAGAGTTCTCAGAAATCTCCTGCCAAGCTGGACAGAATTTTACTATGTGGTTGCCTGCAGCTGGCGCCGGCTGTTGCTACACTTTTCTATCCTAATTTCTTTTTGTGTGTTAATATTGTGTTTCTAGTTCCTCCCCTGACTCTGACACTATGGATGTAGTGCCAAATTGTTTGCTGGTGAACATGATATTGTCGGTAAAGGCCAGTCAGTGGCTTCTTCCAAAGGAGCATTTGACTATTTGCATAGAACTACTTCTGGGTAATAGGCCTGACTATGCCATTTTATTTTGGTTAATATAATGTTTTTAAAAGAATAATTTTAACTCTAAAACTAGAGGCAGGAAATGAAACTTGGCTTAAGGATTCAAGTCCCTAAAATGTAAAATTGAAGTGGTCAGAAAAAAAGAATCATCCTCTTTTAACGGCAGCTAGATATATTGGTTTGCAGAAAAGAAAAATAGGGGATCTTTTATTAGATCAAATATTGACAGCAATGTTCTAGCATGATGGACATGCCTTCTGTATGAGATGAGAATGACATCCACTCAAAAAAAGCCCAGCAGGGAAAGAAATGCCAACAATAATAGATGTGACCTTTTAGTTCCTTGGCCATTGGCATTGCCAGAGAGTAATCCTAGATCACCCCTTTTTCCATTTGGATGTAGCTGAGACTGACAGGGCAGGTGTCCTGCCTAAAGCAACTGATTTACTGGTTTATGATCAGCTTTCAGTCTCCTTCCTACTTGCCTCTTCCAAAGTGAGCTTGAAAATCCAGTTCTTTTCATTATCTCTGCAGAGAACCTGAAGGCAAGGATAAGGTTTATTTTTTGCAACATGTAAGGCTGTTTTTAAATCAGTGCTAAGATCAATGAGCAAATGATGCTGCACCTTAGAGATTTTTAGTACTATTATTAAATTCAGTAGGATTAGAATGCAGCTACTGACTGGGGACTTGAACAATGGCATCTACATGAAGCTAAATTCAGCACATCTTAATCCCTTCATCATAATATGAACAAGGAACAAAACAACTGGTACTGAGGCATTTGGGCATTGCTTCTGGCATTACAGCTTCTGGTTGTTGATATTATCTAAGGTTTGATTTTGTAAATCATAGCTACTCACAACACTGCCACTAATGTCACTGGCCTGTGTCCTTAAACATTAGATCTACTCCCATATTGTTCAACCCAATCCAGGGAAAGGATGGAGAAAATTTGTTCACAACTCATTTATCCATGGCTTCTTGGGTGTATAATTTGGGCTAGGCAACGAATGTGAGAGGGGAGAGAATCACATTTGGCCCCACTACTTGTTATAAGTGGCTTTGCATAATCCTGCCCCTCTCTCTTCTGTGATAATAGGAAAAGTGCTGAAAACCAGCCTAGGTGGCATATCTTCGTTATATCCTGCAGTGGACATGTGTGATCCTGTCTTTTCTGGAAGCTGGAGTCAGGTTAGTTTGAATATTGAACTTACACATGTACCATGTGCCATGCAGAGCAATTTGGCTCTTTGGACCTTAGCTTCAGTCTCCAACCTGAATGCTGACCTTGCCTTGGACTTGTGGTTGATCTCACGTCATAGTCCCTGATGCTGCCTGTCTCAAGAAGCATGCTGATGCACTGTCCATCCCCTTCCTGCCAGCCCCAAGCCCAGCTTCCAGCCCAAGACACTTTCATCCCATCTTATACCATGACCTGATACTGACCGCTAGTTGAGTTCAGGCTCAAGTGACTACTTGGATCGGAGGCTGAGAACTTAGATCCAGGGACCCAAGTTACAGTGGGGAGAGTGTAGGCTGATTTGAGCCAGGAACAAAGGGCACTGTGTGCTCTCCACTGATCAAAAATGTGAAGAAAAACATCTGACCTAAATGGGAGAAAAGTGAAAGCAAGACAAACACAAGCTATTAAACAAGTGTGCCACTCTCACAACTCACATGAGGCTATGTTCTTGTAACTCAGCTGACTTTTGCAGAGTCATTTACATCTTGAGTTTCTCACACATTATGAAAATTGCTCATGGATATTTTTATTTAAAATTTTATTTTTTTTCTGAATGGGTGCTATGTTGGTGTGATTTTCAATTCAGAAGAGTATTAGGGTATGGAAAAAAATTGCTTCTATTTTTTTGTCTTGAGAGAACCAAAGTTATCAATTTATTTTATACTTTTTAAGAGACATTTGATGCATATACTTGGGAACAGCTGCATGTATTATTTTGCTTCTTTAAAAAATATAACCACTGTTATACTGCATACACTCATAATCCTGATAAGAAGGGAAAGGTTTCTGGGGCCCTGCCCCCAGGCAGGGTGCATTAAGACCTGTGGATCTGGCTGTGGTCAATTGAAGAAATGTAAGTTTAGAAAGGATGAGAGAGAAAGAGACAAGACACACAGAATAGAATTCTGAAAGGTAGGAGCACAGGGGACCACTGATCATTTGTGGTGTTCTGACCATGGCCCTGAGTATCAGTTCCACTCAGCTTTTATTGAAGGCTATTTGCTCATTAGTCCAGAGGGTAAGCTGAGGAAGGGAACAAAGATGTCACCAGTTTCTCTGAGTAAGCATATCAGCTTCTATTGTTTCTATAATCATTAACCTTAAGGGTCTGAGCAGTCTTAAGAAATCTGGAACCTGAGCCTTGTTTGAGTCAGCCTCCTGTCTGTAGTCAAACACCGATTTCTGGGTGTATTTGTATGTGTGTGTGTGTTAATTCCTGCCAATTCAATGTGGAGTAAAATGCCACTGGCCACAATCTCCTCTGAAGAATCAGTGGGAAAGAGAACTTTTCTTCTCATCACCAGCACAGAGGGCCTTCCTCTGTGATAAGGGATATGAGCCCTCCTACCCATATTTCAGGGCTTGAGCTGTTCCCTTGATCTCTTCCCCAGCCAAATACAAATCTCCACAATGGATATTTGCTTTGACTGTTAACTGCACAGGAGGTGGCCTAGTTAACGTTTCTTGCTAGGCCTTACACACAGCTTCCTCTGTGGCCATTAGTCCTTTAGAGTGCTTACAGATGTAGCAGGGGTATTAGTAAGCTGTATCCCTAACAGGCCAGGGTTCTAGGAAAAGCAGGAAACTTGCTCAGTTAAGAAATTTAGCAGCAGGTGGTTTAAAGGTAAACTAGCTGACTTTCCTTTGTTCCCACTCACTCAGCTTACTTTTTTATTTTCCTCTTTTGCTGGGGGTGTTTTCCCTTTCCAAGAATGGGGTCTTTAGTCCCCATTCTGCCTGCAAAGGTGATATATGCAGTCACATGAGGAGAAACAAATCTAAGGAGAGGTGAAGCTGTCAGATTTTTTAAATGAGAAAGGTAAGCAGAAGAAAAGTCATCTTTCAGATACATCCCAGGATACCAATTTTTAGCAGAGAAGTCCATTTCCCCCCCCAGAAAAAGTGCTAAGACAAAAGTCTTCTTGAAATAATCTACCATTTTTAGGGTGTTTTTAAGAGCAGTCTTGAGAAATCTGAAATCTGAGCCTTGTTTGGGTCAGCCTCCTGTCTGTGGTCACACACCAATTTCTGGATGTGTGTGTGTGTGTTAATTCCTGCCAATTCAATGTGGAGTAAAATGCCACTGGCCACAATCTCCTCTGAAGAATCAGTGGGAAAGAGAACTTTTCTTCTGACACATGCTTCCTCATACACATTCAAAGTAAAAGAAAACAAAGCTCTTATAGAACAAGAAATATTTTTGCATTATTGAGAGCAGCTGCAATTTAGAGTCTCTGCGGAAGTTACTAAGACAATAGGAAAGAAAGATCTTTCAAGGTAATGAATTGCCTTCTGATCTGTGGGCTATGGGGCTGGTTAGGGAGACAGTGCTCTCAGAGTACTGATGAATAACTCTCCAAAACACTTTTTTGTTTGGTAAGAAGAGAGAAAATAAGTGCTCCAAGCACTTAACTTTCAAGTTAAAGTCTTAATGAGCAAGGAACCTGACAAATCAGGGCACTTGGAGAGAGGAAAACTGTAGCTGTGAAGGAAGGATTGATTGATCTGCTGACCATGAGAAACATCTCCCCAATTTATTCTTCTCTAACTTAAGTAGAAGGGTGAATATGTAAAGGAAGACTCTTTAGAGTTCACTGAAAAAGTAACCTAAGATAGTTTATGTACTTCTTTATACAGTTTGCCATTTTTTAATTTTTAAAACATATATATATATTTAAAAAAATGATAAATGAATTTTATTTTAATAAAACTTGAAGCTAAATTTAGCATCTGAATCAAGCCCTCTTTATTAGTAACAAATTGCAGGTCAATTTTTTTTTTCTTTCCTGTTGTGAAAGATGAAGAACCTCAGCATGTCATGACTTGGTTGGCTTCCTTTACTAATATTTAATCCTTGCAGTCTTTGACATAATTCCCATGACAACATGGGGACTGGATATAATGACCTCATTTGACAAGTGAGGAGATTGAGGTTGAAATATTTTGTCTCTTGCCTGAAGTCACACTTGAGAGTGGCAGTGTTGATACTTGATCTAACTTTGGGTGCTTCCAGCTCGAGTTTTTTCCACCACAAGCAGGAACTTTAAAGTTAAAAATACTTTGAATCTTATAATGGTAGTAAGAATAAAACACCAGAAGGAAAATACCTTCCACTCACAAATCTCCTTGTGTGTTCACCTGAACCCCTTATCTGTGAAAGTAGAAGCAAATATTTTAGCTTCATCGAGCCTTAATTTCATTATCGGTAAAACTGAAAGAATAATAATAAACTTATAGAGTTGTGAGGATCAGTAACAGTTTATATAAAAAGCCTAGAGAAAAGGCATCACTCAGTAAATGGTAACTTTCCTATAATAATAACAACAATAACTGTTATTATATATAAGATCAGGTAGATAAAACCATTTTGTAAATTGTGAATTGATATAGAAATGCAATGTACTCATAATTTTAAAAATATTTTTCAATATTTATTTGCTATTTTTAGAATACATTTTAATAGTATTTAGTACATTGTTTTAGTATTATTGTTATTCTAAGCCATTATTTTAGGAAACTTAAATCTAAAAGTTAATTTAAATAAAGTAAATATCAACACTTTTTAAAAGTGCTTTCCCCCCTTTTCATTTTACTTCATTTTAAAACTAAATATCTTTGTGCAAGAACAAAGAACTCAAAACTTCCACTGGGATCCAGTATGATTAAGAGCCTGAAACCAGGGAACAAATCTGCTTTATAGAAAAGTAAGAAGAAAAGGCACATAAAATTCCCCTATAATCCTCCCGGTACATTAGAGGAAAACAAATTCCTTCAACTCATAAAACCTTTATGAGCTATAAAACCATTCACAAATAATAACTTATTACAGATTCCCAGTTTCTCATTAGAAACCCCTTGGGCCACATGTGTTTCAGAATTCAGAATTGTTCAGATTTTATGAAAGTAATACAATGCAAATATTACATAAGAATGCCCTCAGCAGTCTAGGGGAGCGCCTTATAATTTAACGCATTACTATGTTTGTAGCAAAATGTATGAATACGCAAACTAAGTGGAGCAAATAGAACTATAAATAACTTTGTGTCACATTAGGTCAGGTTGTGCCCACAGATAATGAGTTCAGATCAAGTCAGGTCAGGTGTTTGCCAAAACACTTTCAGTTTTCAGAATTTTTTTCTGGATTTCAGGGCTGGAAGTAAGACATAGTGGAGTTGTATTTTTATCCTCTGTGTTGAGCAGAACGATACAAAAGCAATATGGTAGGTGGTAGGAAGGCCATCAGATCTGGGCTCAGGTAGGTTGCACACTTGATGTACCTTTTACCCCTTAGATAATATTGTGGATATTACTTCACCTCTATAAACCTGTGTTTCCTCATCTGAAAAAATGAGGAAAAGAGTCCTACCTTGCAGGATTGCGTGAGGGTCAAGGATCATATATGCTAAGTGTCTAGTACTTGGTAAGCACTATGTGACTGATAGCTGCTAGCATTGTTCATGAGAGGCATTGTCTAACAAAAGAGAATAAAATATATAATTTTTATTATTTCAAATTTGAAAGGAACAGGAGAAAGGGGTAGGAATTTTCTAAGACTCTCAGCAGACTTTTGAAAGGAAAAAGGACCAAGATCCCAAGGCCTTCTTTCTGGGGCTTAAATTTATTGAACCCTATTGTTTAGAAAGGGCAGCACTGATTTAAGTTCAGAGTCAGGGAGGTTCCAAAGAGCCTCTGAAATGAAACTTTTAGAGAGCAGAAAGGACCTGCATAGTGAGTTGGTCTTAATTCCAACCTGAGAAAATAAGGGAGAATTGGACATGGACACCTATTTGTGCTGTGAGCATTGGTGGTCATGGTTTCAACCTGTGGCAGTAATGATGTGAATTTATTTATTCATTTAGCAATTATTATTGAATACTGAGTAAGTATAGTTTCAGGAAAATATTTAAGCAACACATAGAAACAGCTCTATCTTTATGGGTAGTATAGTCTAGTGGGGACTAAACAAGTGAATCATAGCAAATCACTCCAAATCACTCCAAATGTTGTGAATTTTCTAAAGGAATAAAGATGGTGACCAGTGGCAAGGTCAGGAATGGACCACCGCAAAGAGGAAACTGGGAGGAGGCCAGCCACACAGTGGTACGGGGACCCTGGTTATTACACATGATCTTAACCAAAAGGCTGCAAAGCGATGACCCTGGCTATTTCTCTCTGTCTGTGATGCCCTTCCTCTATAATACCACATGGCTGTGCCTTTTCACCATCCCTCAGAAGGCCATCTTGACCTCACTAAATTCAACCTCTCCGCTTTTACCAGTCACTTTCCACCAATTACCCTGATTTATTTATTTTTTCAGAGCTTTAATCACCTTCTATAATTATCTTATTTGTTTTTACACCTGTTCATTATGTGTTTCTTCCTTTTAGAAGGAAAGTTTCATGAGAACCCTGAGCATTTTGTCCAGTATTTGTGGGTGCCTAAATATTTGTTGAATGAATAAAGGGAAGACCATACAAAATCCATAGAGTAGAAAAGAGCTTGGCGCATTCTAGGAAATGCATTAGGCCTTTGAGTCTTGCTTGCCATGCTAATTCTGCCTGTCAGCAACCAGGCCCTTAGGAATCCCCTCCCGAATTGATTAACTCTGGGCTTGGCCATGTGACTTTTTTGGCCAGTGGGACATTAGCTTGTTTATAATACAACTGAGCCATGTGAAGTCCTGCCTGGTCTTGTTGCCTTCAAAAGGAAATACCACTTGGAGAGCAATGTCATGTCATCCCAGCAATCCCACATGAACTTAAACCCCTTCCCGAACACCTAGTTAAATTCAGCCACATGAGGGAATCCAGGGAAAACTCATAGAACAATCCCTCCTCCCTCTCCCAACCACATACACAAAATAGTGAGTACTTGTCATTTTGAGCCACTGAGGTTTTTGGTAGTCTGTTAGTGTGAAAGAAGTGGAACAGGGCCGAGGCCTAGAGAGCAAGAGAAGGTGGTGTGAGAGGAGTTTGGAGAAGTAGAAAGAAAAGCAATCCTTCAGAACTGTACACATTATAGTTACTGTATAGTAAATGCAATGAGGAATTATTAATAGGTTTGAGGGGAGGGAAGAGTCTGTGATTAAAAAGACTAGTTAGGAGAAAAAGACTAGTTAGGAGATTATTCTGGTATGTATTGCTGCTTTGAGTAATGGAATATGGCGGAAGAGACCCTGCACCAGTTGGTGGGCCTAGGCCTTACCAAACTGGCAGCTTATGTTTCCTTTCTTTGGGGACACTCTCTCTGAGGCCTACACCTCCATTTGCAAAGCTGACTACTCTGCTTAAGAGATCACAAGAGGAGGACCTGACTCACACAGAGGGGACACACTCCATCTTTATATCAGAGGACTCTTGGCTGCCATAGACCCCAGATATTATTTCTTCATCCTCACAACAATGCATAAAGTCATTAATATCCCAATTTTTACAAATGAGGAGAATGAAGTCTAGATGAGCTATATAACTTTCCATAAGCTTTCATAGAGGTGGAGGCACTATTTAAACTTAGATCTTTCTAATTCCAAAAGCAGGCTTTTGCTGATCTGAGAAATTGGATGGACTTAGACTGGCAATATATGAGAGTTTTGGTGGCAGAGAAAGGAGGTGAAAAGTTGTGTTATAAGACAACAGGAAAGGAAGAGAAATTTTCTGGAAGCAACTCTCTTCTTACCGCTGTTCCCCCAAACTGTATGTGACCTTCAGTGACAACCGTGACTAAGTATGATTTCTGAAGAGCAGGGCCTCCTTCTTCTAATATGCTCTCTGCACTTACTATTGCTGCAAATTAAAGGAAAACAGTTATCTATTGAAGCATTGTTTATAGTAGCTGATAGTGAAAAGATAGAAATAACTAAAAGATCAGTCAGTGGGAACATGCACAAATACAGGACAGACGATGCAATTGCACAGGAACTTTACGTCCACCCTGTACAGTGTCGTGTTGTCCCATGGTGGAGTATAAATTAGATGCGTCAACCCAGGAAAATTTCAAACAACATAAATTAAGTGAAAAAAGTTAAATTGGAGAACAATGCATATCGTCTAACATCAATTATGTAAAGCTTAAAACCTGCATAACAATGTAATGGGTGGAACCATATAACGCAGGAATAACATGAACAATGTATCCGGGGAAAATAACTATCAAATTCAGGTGACTGTGGTCACTTCCAGGGAGGAAAAAAGAGAAAGCAAATGGGAGGAGTAGATTAAAGGCTTTAATGGTATCAGTAAGTTTCTATTTTCTTAAAAAAAAAAAAAAAAAGTAAGGCATATGTGCTGAGTAGAAATCAAAGAAATTGTCTTCAAAATGGATTTTACTTGAGGGCCCAGGCGACAGATTGCTGTAACTTAGGGATATGCAGCCCATGAGCTCACAAAGCATGATATAATGTCTTGACCACAGTGAAAACGGAAAGCAATGAAGTGTCATTTGGTGCATCTGGGAAAGCCCCCACAGATTGTACCCCAGTCAGCGTAGTCACATTCCGATCATGGTTTTCTGCAGCCTTTTAAAAATGGCTTTTGAGGTAAGAAAGTCTGTCACAGGAAGGTCAGATGGGAGAACAAGAGCGGACTTGTTTCTAAGCATCTGAAGCATCCTGAAAGACTCTAGTAAAAACCAGGCGAGGTTTTGATTGGGGTGGGGTGTGGGGCTCTCGTCCCACAGGCCAGATTTATGAGTCAGTGACTTCATTTGGTGGATGAGGCCTAAGGAAATTCAAGGAACACTTAAAAATAGAAACACCTGGAATCACTAACAAGAAAAAAGAAGATTCAACCAAATGTAAATGATGACATCAGGACCATTCTTATTGTAATTGGTAGAGAGGGTTTGAAGGAAGAGACTCTGAGCTTCGAATTAAAAGAACAGCCTGCTTGGAGGTATAAGTTAGGCAGGAAAAGGAAGCTCGAGAAATAGGAGACCAATTTCATTGAGAATTATTTTCTATTTATCCTCATCAGTGCGAGAGACCCATAGCGCTGCTTGCAATGGTACTTCACGTATTGCTGACAGCTTCGTGGGACTTATAACAAAGGCTTATTCCAGTAATGTCCATGAAAATGTGGACATGAATCTTACCTCTGAACCCTGGCTTTAGCCCAGGGACATCCAGATACCCTGACAGCTAAGTCCTGGGGTAAACAAAGCTGACTTAAATCCATTAACTGGTGTTAGATGTGATACACCAGGGAGGGGACTAAATTCTCCAAGAGAACATGAGCTGATGTTCCGTGCAGATTATGGTTTCTGGTTGTACCATTTGCCTAAAAAGAAGAAATTAAAAAACAAAACAAGAGATAAAGACACAGAAAGAGAGGGCCAAGTCCTATTAAATCTCCGTTAGCCAGTCTTTGGGGATAAATTCCATTGCCCTTCTTCTATAAATCCTTCCAGAAAGATAAAACATAAGAGATTTTGCAGGATTTACCTCCTGTAACTGTCCTTGATTGAAATGTTGACTAACTATTCATATCTTCAGAAGAAAATCAAGCTAGCCAGATTCTATTTGTAGGGAGACGAAATACCAGTTTTCTTTGAAAATAGGCTTGTGTGTAAATAAGAAGCTACTGACATTTTCTCATCAAATTAAAAGGAAAAAATTAAATATCAGAATTGCCCTGAGCCTCCACGTGAAAGGTTTCCCCGCTAAGAATGAAAGCAAAGCTTGCAAAGTGAACAAATCCAAAATGTGACTCTTATCCCTCTGTCAATGGCACCACCACCTTGGCTACTACTTGAGAAGGAAGTCCAAGGGGCTTCTCTCAGTGTATCTTTTCACAAAACCTGCGTATCAAGTCACTGGCAAGTTTAATAATTTCTTCTTCCTAAGTAATAACTTCATCTACTTTTGCACAAATTTATACCTTCAACACTTCTGGAGCTACAAGTTTGAAATGTGTCTTAGGGGCTAAACTCAGGTGTTGGCAGGGTTTCATTCCTTCTGCAGGCTGCAGGGGAGAATTTGTTTCCTTGTCTTTGGCAGCTTATAGAAGCTTCCTGCATTGTTTAGCTCATGATCCCTTCTCCATTTTCAACACTAGCAGCTTAGAATCCTCTCTCCCTCTGTTCTTCTTCCTCCCTCTTATAAAGACCTTTGTGATTATACTAGGCCCACCTGGATGATTGAGAATAATCTTCCCTTCTTGGGATCCTTAATTTAATCACGCCTTACCCTTTTGCTGGGTAAGGTTACATATTTCCATGTTCTGGAGATTAGAAAGTGGACATCCCCGGGGGCCATTAGTTAGCCTACCATATGTGGGTAGCAGAGAGCAACTTCACAAGGATTCATCAAGTGATAGGGGAGAATGGAGGTGGTGGTGGATGTTGTAGCTCAAACTGGGGAACAAGAAATTAATTTTAGTACTGTGTATAATTGGATTGGCATCTTAAAGGAAGGAGGTACAAGGAAATTGGCTTCTTCTTGTGCTGAAAAATATCCAGGGAGTTTGCTTTCTAATGTTGTGTGTGTGTTGTGTGTGTGTGGGGGAAACAAGGGGACTTAGAGGTGGTTGAAACAAGATGATAAACTAAGTTTCATTAGTACTGCAAGGAGTATCATCCTTTGGGGGTTTTTCAATTGCTGCAGTTGACGTAACAGAAAGGACTTCTGACCGGTCATCATTGATTCTATTTACTTTTCTAGGCAGATAACATAGCACATATTATTTGGGGGAAAACGTAACACTGACATGAGCAGTAGAGGCATGATAAGAAGTGATTAAGAAGAACTAAAAATGTGTGTTTTGGCGAAGTGATTTCCAACAAAGTCATTTATGTGAACTGCTTATTCTTAATTCCCCTGCGACACAACAGCATGAAGGTGAGCCAGATTGATTCTGATGTGAGTTTTGTAATATGAGGGCTGTTAAATCTACATGGGTTGACTTAGTCATCACAGTGGCTGTGTTATGGCACGTCCATCCATTCCCAATTGAAGGAAACCGTGAAGTGACGTTTTTCCTTCTCAGCACTTTTGCTTCAGGTACTCCCTTATTTTCCCTACTAATTGGAGAAACTGCAGCTTTTTAATAGTTAATTTTAAAACAAAACATGTCTTTCATGTCTTACACAGGAGCACAGTACGGTGAATACTTGTGTTGGCGCAGGTGATGGATGCTGTCAACCCTCCACTGCTGCTCACATAGAACGTGCCCAAAGGGACGTGCTTCCAAAGCACAGCTGTGAAAATGTCACTCCTTCAACTAAAAACTCATCTACCCAGTCTTTCTGCTAAAGTCAGCAACACCCGAGTGACCTGCCCACACTCCTTGAGCTCTTCTCGCGTCCAGATGGACTTAATGTTCTTTTGACCTTGTTTCTCCCCTGCCTCCAATATGTCAGTTGATGTTGGCACCATTATTGAGGGTCAGGGTCTAGGCTTACAGATGTGAAGTTATCTTTGTCTCCTTTTCTTTTCTGCAGTTTTATTTTCCTAACTCCTCTGGCATTTTCCCCTTCCTCCCTCCCTCCTTCCCACCCTCCTTCTCTCCTTCCTGCCTGTCTTCTTTCCTTTCTGCTTTCTTTCGTTGCCATTGCCTCTCACTTGCTGACATAAAATCATGTCCTAACTAATCACTGCCTCGCCTTTGTTTCATTAGATCCAGGTCAAGTCCTCCTGTGAGTATAATAGCCCTGAAGCCCAGTTCTAATCAGCTCATTCATGGTCCATGAACTCTCAATAGCTTCCCACTGCTCTGCATAAAAGGTGATCACCGCCCACCTAGCATGCAAAACTCTCAAATCTACTTTTCTAGACTTATATCTCAATAGTTCCCTTAATATTGTTGATTTTTCAGTAAAACAGAATGCGTCCAAATTTTTGCTGTCTCTCTCTTCAACCTGGATGGAGCATTGCCATGTGTTACATTTCCATGTGAGAAGCCCAGCTTCTTGTCCCAAACTCACATAGCCACCTGTGAAAATCTAAGCTATCAAAGTAAAGCTCTAAGAACAGGTGTTTCCTAATGAAGCCTTTCACGAAATCCGTACTTTCCCAAGTCAGAAGAGATCTCTGCATCGCCAAAGAGTTTGTTTTGTATCTTTCTAGGACCCCCCTCTCTCATTCCCACAGGGGAATACTCATCTCTCCACCAGATGATGAGACTCTTGCGATCAGAGACTGAATCCTATCAATCCTAGGAATTTCTTATTATCTTTAGTAGATACTCCATACATATTTGCTAAATGTTGGAACGAATAAACAAGGGAATTGATTTTGAAAGTTTATTTCTATAGGAGATCAGTGATTTTGTGGACAGATTGAATCCACCCGGGATAAGGTCCATATAGAATGGGAATTAGAATTTTCAGTCAAGCAAGACTGCTGCAATCCACACAGAGCTATGAATAATCTCATCTCTGGAAAAGGTGCCAGGATCTTAGTATACCATTTTCAAGAAAGAGATACCATCCCTTTACCTAAGGCTTGACCTCATCTTAGTATCAGAAATGTGAAACCTTCTAACTGGAGAATAAATAAGTTTCAGTTTTTACTAGATCACAAACTGTGACAGAGCTGAGAGGATCAAATTAGCCTGAGCCTTAGCAACCCAGCAGTGCCAGCCGAGGGGAGTATGGAGTGGAAGGTGCTGGGGTGGGTGTGGGTGCTGTGCTTCGAGTTGGTACTGGCAGCAACAGCTGCTACTTGGCCTTGGAGACGGCCCTCTGCTTTCCCTCTATGGCCAAGAGATGGGTGAGAAAAACCGCAACAGCTAAGAGAGCCAAGGTGAGATGGGGCGGTGGGTGGACAGACATGACGGGGGCATCAGAGGAGGGCGCAGGCCTGGCTGGAGACGCAGCTGAGCTGTACAGAGCAGAATGCTTAGTTGAGTCAGTCTTTGGAAGCATGGGGAATCTGAGAATCGAGCTATAACTTCTGCCTGGAGAGACTGTATTACATCACTTATGGGAAAGGATAACTTCCATGTTCCAGACACAGGATTATCTGGGGAGTAAACTTACAAGCGCTTCATTTCAGAGCAACATGAAAAACTTACAGGCACATAAATCTAGAAGTACATAGCTTCAGCTCTACCACAAAGGATGATGAAAGGTGAGATTAAATGATTCTGAAACTTTTCCTGACCTGATAAACCTCTATGACTTAAGAAAGTGAACCCTGCCTGGCTGGACAGAGCTGTCCTAATATTATTATGGTAAAAGGAATTTCTCACATTGCAGGCCGGGGAAGCCACACATGGTCTCTGCTCCACTGTGTTCTGCACGCGTTGTACATGGGACATTTGCTTTAAAATTAGCATGTGGAAGAATTGGCGAATCATTTTACCAATTCTTTGTATGTCTTATTCTAAATAAATTTTAGACATTTTAATTAAATGATTTTAAGAAATCATTTTTACCATACCACTTTGTATGTTCTATTCTAAATACATTTACAAAGAGTTGATCTTCTTTAGATAATATTTTAAAATCATGTGCTCTTCACCTTCAGTACAGCCTGGCTTGTTAATTTATCTTTAAACTCAATGAGAATAATTTTGGCAAAACAAATGAAGAAAACACAAAATATTGAGAAAGAAGACGATCTGATTGCATTTCTATGATACCCTTTTTGCAAATGTCCTGCAGGTGAGATTCAAGCAGTAGAATAAACAAGGCCTGGGGACCTCCAAAATGTGAAGCCTTTTGCGGACTTTATTATTTACAGACCCAGGCCAAGGACAGTGGCCCCCTGGGTGTAAGCTAATGTTTTATCCCGGCATGAGAAGCACAGAACCATTGGCTTCCTGAATGGGTAATATCAGCTGAATCCAATAGATCCCTCTTGGTCTTTAGAGAAATTGCCTCTGTCAGTTTCTGATGTGCAATGGGTCAGCTCTAGCAGCCCTGGAGTTGGGCAGAACTATCTCTAACCTCCACTGTGGAGGAGCAGAGAAACCCACCACTGCCTTTTCTCACTTGGAGTATCAAGAGATCACTTCTTTCTCTTCACCTCCAAGGAAGATGTTTTTTAACCCTTTGCTCACAAAATCACCAGTGGCCTACAGTGTAAGAAAAGGTCTGTGTGACCTCTGTTTAGAAAAATGCAAATCAAAATGAGAGACCTTGGGAGTGGAGGGCAAAATTCAGAAGAGGTATAATTTTCCATGTGGAAGCCTAAAGTGTTACATTCATTCGTTTGCAGTAATTATTTAAATTATAAATAGACATTGAGTTAAACCCCTAAATCTCACTTTTCAGAGTCCATGCTCCTGAAAAATTGACAAGAGTAATTAGAACTATATTCACAAGGGCTGCTAGCTGAATCGGTGTTTGCATAGAGCAGGCATTTCAGGATGGCCTAAAGAGGGGGCGCTGAAACAAGGATCCCGGACAGCTGTGGTTGTGATATTTTCAGTGTAAAAAGTGAATTGTACAGCAACAGCATAATAAGCATAATACTGATTGTGTGTATCAAAGTTTTTGGTATATTTACGCATTTGATAAAGAAAGAACAGAAGGATAAACACCAATCTGGTAACATTTGTTGCCTTAAAGGGAATATGATTGAAAGGGAGGAGAGGTGAGGGAGACTGTTAATTTGTACTTGATTTATATCTATAGTGTTTAATTGTTACAATGAGTATATATTAAAATTATTTTTGTAATGAAGTTATTTAATTTCTTTCTTGCAACTCTCATATTTAAAATGTTGTAAGAGGAAAGGAGCTATTTCTGCAGTTTCTACAAGTCTACTGAGATGGCAATATAGCTATTTTGCAACCTCACCCTTTTTTTTTGCAGTTTTGGCCAGGGCTGGGTTTGAACTTGCCACCTCCAGCATATGGGGCCGGCACCCTACTCCTTTGAGCCACAGGCACTGCCCATGCCCCCCTTTTAATACTATTTTATTGCCTTATAAAATTGGAAATCTTGGCCAGGCATGGTGGCTCACACTTGTAATCCTAGCATTTGGGGAGGCTGAGGTGAGAATATCATTTGATGCCAGAAGTTTGAGACCAGCCTGAGCAGCATAGTAAGACCTCCATCACTTAAAAAAATAACCAGAAAAATCAGCAGAACTGTGATGGGCAAATGTAGTCCCAAGTACTCAGGAGGCTGAGGCAGGAGACTTGCTTTAGCTTATAAATTAGAGGCTGCAGTAAGCTGTGATGACACCACTATACTATAGCTCAGGTGACAGCATGAGACAGTGTCTTTAAAAAAAAGAAAGAAAGAAAGAATAATGTAGAACCTCTTCTCACCAGAAGAACAACATGAAGAATTTATTTTATGGTGTGTGATCTACATGGCAATTATACTCCTTTGAGGGAAAAAATATACTTGTTTGAAAAAGATCTCACTCAATGCCATGGCATAAGAGGAGAAAAAAATTCAAGTTAAATAAGAAAAAGAAAGAACGAGCTAGAGATGAGCTGTGAAGCATGTGAAAATCTTGGCTTTGTCATTCTTTTAATCCAATGGCTCTCTCATAGGTTACCAGTACATCAGAATCCCTTTCAGAGTTGGTTCTAACAGATTGGCAAGCCTCACCTTCAGCATTTCTGATCTAGTAGGCCTGGAGCGGAAGCTGAGAATTTTTATTTCTAGCAAGTTCTCAGGTGATGCTGATGCTGCTGGTCTGAGGATCATATTGGGAGAACCACTGCTTTAAAAATATTCCTTGTACACGTATACCCTTTGTCAGAAATGGCTCAGATTTCCAGTCGCAAGAATAGAAATAAAGGCAAAGTATATCCAAGTGACATATGATACTAAGTTTATGTATTACAGGCCATTTTTTAAAACGACTACTAAACTATCTGGTATGCTATATATGCCTGGATCCTATTTTGTGTGTTGTACAAAACAAAAGCACTGAATACATCACAAGGATGTAAACATCATAGAAAATTATTTATGTTTTTGAACTTCACTGATTTTCTCTTCATTCCTTAAAAGACCAATGGACTGTCGAATTTTCACGTAGTTATCCATATTAGAAAAGAAATTAAAACAGAATATTGAAATAAAAGGAAAAGTAGAAGGATTGAAATTACATTTTAATCTAAAAAAAATCCTATCTGTCTTTACAGGTGGCACATAATTGCCTTAAATATAGAAAAGTACTGGGTGGTTCCTGTGGCTCAAAGGAGTAGGGCACCGGCCCCATATACTGCAGGTGGCGGGTTCAAACCCAGCGCTGGCCAAAAGCTGCAAAAAAGAAATAAAAAAAAATAGAGAAGTATTTCTCACATTTTCTTTTTATGAAATAAACATAAGTTCTTTTTTATGATTGTGTTTCATTGTGACTGAGGCAATTGACATGCCCTGTATGCTCTTTCGGGTTTCTCTATAATTTTTTCAAGATCAATCATTCATCTTTCTTAAACTTTTTTTCCCCTTTCTTCTTCTTCTTCTTTTTCTTTCTTTCTTTCTTTTTTTTTTTTTTTTTTTGGTTTAAAATAAAGTCTGACCCTGTTGCCCTGGGTAGTGTCATGGTATCATTGTGGCTCACAGCAAACTTAAACTCTTGGGCTCAAGATAGCCTCTTGCCTTAGCCTCCTGAATAGCTGGGACTACAGGCACCTAGTAGTTTTTCTATTTTTAGTAGAGATGGCATCTTGCCCGCTTAGTTTTTCTATTTTTAGTAGAGATGGGGTCTTGCCCAGCTAGTTTTTCTACTTTTAGTAGAGATGGGGTCTTGCTCTTGCTCAGGGTGGTCTCAAACTTCCTGAGCTCAAGCAATTCACTGGCCTCTGCCCTCCCAGGGAGGGATTACAGGCAGGAACCACCACTCTCAGCCTCTGAAATGAAACATTTTTTGGAAACAGGAAAACATGTTTTAAAAATCCCTTCAGGTAACAGTAATATTGGAAGGCAGTGCCTCATTTCTAAGGTGGTCCAAGAGTTATGCTTCAAAGTGAAGAACTTCTAGGCTTGCCACTGTCCCATCAATCTTATAACTTTCCAGCAGGTCCTCCCTCCAAGAAACCAAATCAGACTTTCTTTCTGGACCTGTACCAAGCTTCTGGACAGAGCTTCAAGAGAAGAATTTTTGGGGTCATGGGTTTTTTCCAGGGAGGCTCAGAAAAAGCTTCTCTTGCAGTTTGTTTGAGGGCTGTAGCACATGCCAGGACAACTAAGAACTTTACTAAGCAAGTATCCTCTTCTTTTCTTCTCTCACAGCCTTGAACCCTGATCTCTGGCCCGTTCCCCCATTTCAGTTAAATTTTGCATCAATATTGCATGGCCATCTCAAATATTGCTTTAAAATGACACGCTTACTTTGTGAAAGCTCTTAGTTTAGAGAAACCAGAGGCCAGGATTGCAGCTGGTTGACAGATTTGTGAAACGGCTTTGCCCTCTTACCTCCTTGTTTATATCAGATTTCATCTTTCATGCTATCCTCTCTTTTCCAAGTTCACAGTTTCCTAATATTTTTGGCTACTCCACTCTGGAGATCACCCCGAGTGGCCTAGAACACATCTGTCCAACTTCCAATCCTATGTCCAAATTTGCCAACCTTGTCTAGTTACTGGTAATCATCTTGAAACAAATTCACATCAATGTGTTAATGGCAGAACGTGCCTTAATATGCCAACTTCTTCCAATCACACCTGTGTATTATACAGGTGATCTTAAACCAATTGACCTTAGGTAAAGAAATGCCACAATAGACTGTCACAGCCTAGTACAGGCCAGTGAGAAAGAGGTGCATAGCTGGAGCAATTTCCTAGGGCTCCTCACATTGCAGTTCAATTTGGGAAACTACAGGAGTTGTACATATCAAAAAACACGTAAGCAAGGTTGTCTTTCAAAAGGAGTCTAGGCCAGGCATAGTGGCTCACGCCTGTAATCCTAGCAATTTGGGAAGCTGTGGTTGGAGGATTGCTTGAGGCTACAAGTTTGAGACCAGTCTGAGCAAGAGCAAGACTCTGTCTCTACCAAAAATAGAAAAATTAGCCAGGCGTGGTGGTACATTTCTGTAGTCCCTGTTACTTAAGAGGATGAGGCAGGAGAATCACTCAGGCCCAGGAATTTGAGGTTGGAATGAGCTATGATGAGACCACTGCACTCCAGCCTAGGTTGGTCTTAAACAACAACAATACCCCCTACCTCACCCCCGCCCAAAAAACAAGTGTCCTATAAAGGGAAATGAACAAAACCCCTGGTACTGTGGGGGTTTAATCTGGATGTTCTTATACTCCCCTTACCCCTCTAACCCATATTAGTTCATTTCCTACTGATTGGAAATTACCATTATTTATACTTAATAGACTCTCACAGTTTTGGACCTGTGTGTAGACAGCAAGGTTATAGTTCAAAAAATTGCTAAGCTGACATCCCTGGGTTTGGGGCTGTATAGAATTTAAGGTATCTCGGATTTATGGCTTAACAGTGGGGGTGGATGGTGGCAGGGGAGGGAGTAAACCAGATACTGAGTTCCTTTACAAGCATGTTTTTACTGTTGTGATGAATTTGAAAAATAAAATTATATACCAATTTCTAGCTTTATACTTTGTGCTTCCACTATGCTGCATACCATATTAGGAAGGAGCACAGACTCCACAGAGAGAATATTTAAACTGAGTGCCGGCTTTCCTGGTTACAAGCTGTACGACCTTCAGAAAGTTATTTAACTTCTCTGTTCCTTTTTTCTTATTTGTAATATGGGTGATATCAACTATTGGCAAAGCACTTAGAATAGTGCCTTGATGGCACTAAAATTAATAATTTACAAATCTCTGTTAAGTACAGTGAAAATAAAATATAATTAAAACCTAAAAAAAAAAAAAAAAGATGTTTAGTGGACGCCTTCCCCTGCAGTGAGAAGTAATGAAGTAATGTGACACTGACCCTTTTGGAATCAGGCCCTAACCTCCTAAGGTGAAAGGGAGGGGAGTTGGACCAGCTGCCTGTGAAGCTGAGCCACTTCATTAAAGGCTAAATGGCACAGCCGGAGAATTGGCTGTGACTAGTCTAGAGACCTAGAGGTGGTTGTATATTGAAGTCTGTAATTTATAAGAACGTGAGGACTTATGCTTTTTGTACTTAGCATGTTTATTGGTACTGGTTTCCTTTCTCTGAAAGTCCCAACCTATTTCGGCACAGCAGGCAGACCCTACGGAAGTAAGCTTTGTTCAGACTTCCTTCAGCCTCTGGGGATAAGAATGATGGTCAAGGGTACATGTGAAATTGACTACGTGTAGAGTATAAATGTCTGAACACAATAACTAAGAAAATGCGGTGAAGGCTGTGTTAACCAATTTGATGAAAAGATTTCAAATGGTATATAAAACCAGCACATTGTACCCCATGACTGCATTAATGTACACAGCTATGATTTAATAAAAACAAAAAAAAGAATGATAGTGACAGTGATTATCATGAGAAGAGTGAAATTCAGAGGAAATAAACCTTCCAAACTTACAAATGTCTTCTACATGACTAAAAAAACCCTTGGAGTTTCTTTGTTATTTAAATTTGTTCTATTTTATTTATTGATTTTTAAAATAAGGGCTATAGAACCCTGGGGTCACTTGGGATGATTTTATTGTAGTTAGAGAATAAAACATCCTCACTCATTTCTGTAAGTGTGGAACTCATAAACCATCTCCCAGTAGAGATGCTTCTTATTTATAGAAAATAAATAAATGTAACTTCAGTTTTCTAAAAATACAAGCACTGTCAAAATGTGTGATAATCTATGCTATTAGTATGTACAGACACACCGTAGTATTCTGGATACTCATAGGAATTTTTAATTTGTTGTTAGAATTCTATCACCTTTGCTCGTCTGTATCTAACAGGTAAGATCTCAGTCGAGTGTGATTCTTGCATGCCTCTCGGAATAGCTCCTAGCTATAATGACTTTACTACCATCTTTAGGATTGATCTACAGGCTTTAGATCTAACCTGTGTGCAGGTAGCAGGAGTTAAAAAAGAGATTTAAATGACCCCCTCCGAGTTCAGTTAATTACTCTTTACCCTTAAATTTGATTAGCTGATTCTCCATCTCCCTTGGTCCTAGTAATTAAGATTCTATGTCACCTAAGATTTAAACTTGTATCGCAAACTGTAAAGACTTGTATATAATGTTTATAATTTGTGCTTCCACTATCCAGCATAACATATTAGTAAGGAGCACAGACTCTGCAGAGAAAATATATAAACTGAGTTCTGGCTTTGTTGGTTACTAGCTGTACGACCTTCAGGAAGTTACTTAACCTCCCTGTTCCCATTTCCTTATTGGTAATATGGATGATATCAAATATTGGTAAAGCACTTAGAATAGTGCCTTGCTTGCATTAACTTCCCTAAGTTTGAGGCTTGGCTTGGTAATGAATGCAGTGGTCCAGGCTTTCCAAGCCTGTTACTCATCCTTCTTTTGGTTACACCGTACTTTGAAATTCTGATAAAAGTGATGTTTTTCTTCCTTTGCAATGCATGTATTCTCGGTGTGTGTGCACACACACTCACAATTTCAAATCCAGTTTCAGGGAGTTCTTAAACCCAACAGCCCACCTAGGAATGCGATCTCTGACTATTGCAGCCTTTACTATCATTTGCAGAAGTACACTTAAGCAGAAGCCAGCCCTGCTGAGGCAGCATCTGAAATCACATGACGATGATCTGGTCTTGCCCTTTGGGTGATTAGAAGATTGTCAGCAGTAGGGCCCACCCAATCTAAATATTTGTCTAGGGTAATACTCAGATTATGGTAATACTCACTAGGATGTACAACTTAATGAGAAAAATAAAACCATTTGCTGAGCATGAGTGAAGCTACTTGAGAGAACGAGAACAATAAAGATTTTACTATGTTAATAAAAATTTACTTGCGCTCAGCAATTTATAGAGCAGCAAGGTTCAGACATTTATTTTCATTTCCTTTTCACCAAGGAACTTTTGAACTCCTGTGTTCATTGCAGCTGAAAGAATTGTGGTCTGAGCTCTGCAGATTATTTTAAGCTCAGCCGGCAAACATTCAGCAAACCCTGAGTTTGTGTCATACTGAGTTTGTGTCATACCCTCCATTGAGTGAGTGTTGTGGATAAAAACATGAGTGAGTTGTTCACAGGGAAGTGCAGGAGGAAGAGGTGTACATGAACAATGGTGAAAAGTATGGCTACTTTCTTTTTTTTTTTGAGAGGTAGGGTCTCGCTATATTGCCCAGGCTGGAGTGCAGTGGCCATTCACAGGTGCAATCCCACTACTGATCAGCATGGGAGTTTTTCTCAGCGTAGGCACCATGCTGATGGTTTCACCTATGTTATTTCACCAAGTCTTCCAATTGATCCTAGAGGTATGTTTACTATTATCCTCACAGGTGGGGAAGCAAAATCGGAGGGGTATAAAATGGATTGACCCTTCACTGCGGTGGAAATGAAGTTCAGACCAAAATTTGGTAAAAACCCATTTTTGTTGTGGGGTGCATTTTGAAAAAGGAATACACTTTAAACTTATCAGGTGGCTACTGTAAAACAAAAACTAAAAATCAACCAGACAAAAACCCCAAAAGAAAGCAACAAGTGTTGGCAACAGAGTGGAGAAATTTGAGCCCTTGGGCATTGCTGAGAAAGTAAAATGGTGCAACCACTGTGGGAAATAGAATGGTGATTTTTTAATGAATTAAACACAGGACTACCCCCTGATCCAGCAATTCCACTTCTGGGTATACTCCTAAAAGAAGCGAGAGCAGGGACATGAACAGTTATTTGTGCGTTCTGTCCTTGGCAGCATAATTTACAGTAAAAAGGTAGGGATGAGCCATGCAGTAGTTACTGTGGGAAGAATGAGTATTAACTCCACGTGGTTTCACGCTCCACGGTTTCAGTCACCTGAGGTCAACCTTGGTCCAAAAATAATAAATGAAAAATTCTAGAAATAAACAATTCATGGGTTTTAACTTGTGATGGAATCTGATGCTGTCCCGCCTTGTCCCACCAGGGACGGGAGTCCTCCCTTTGTTCAGTGTACCCCTGCGGTCTGCGCTCCCCACCTGTTGGCCTCTTAGCAGCTGGTGTGGTTTTTATTACAGATACCCTGTCATGGTGGCACAGTGCTTGTGTGCAACTCACGCTTATTTTACTTCATAATGGCCCCCAAGGGCAAGAGCAGCGATGCTGGCAATTTGTATACACCAAAGAGACCTCATAAGATGCTTCCTTTAAGCAAAAAGGAGGAAAGTTCAAAAAGGGGGGGAAATCCTATGGTGAGCTTGCTGACATCGACAGGAAGAACAAATCTTCATGACGAAATCATGAAAAAAGGAAAAAGAAACTCAGGCTAGTTTTGCTGTTGCACTGCAGACTGCAAAAGTGATGGCCATCATTTATGGTCGGTGCTTAGACTGGTGGATGGAAGATAGAACCAGAAAACCGGCTCCCATGGATGGCAGCGTGTTGGGAGGCAGCAAGAGACCCCCTGAAACGCGTGACATCCAGCTGTTCACTGCAAGTACGGAATTCGGGAATACAGAAGGTCAGCGGGGGCCTACAGCTCCGTCACAGGGCCTGCACCACCCACCTGGCTTCATCTCATCACCAAGGTGTTTGATCGTCTGACATCATAACACGCAGCAGCATGAGCACAGCATGCGATATCCAGAAAGAATGTGAGAGACCGCGCTCACTTAAGGGTTATCTCGGTGTATGGTTCTAATTGTTCTACTTTATTATCGATTAGTGTTGTTGATCTCTTTCTGTGCCTAATTATAAATAGAACTTTATCATAGGTTTGTATGTACAGCAAAATTATAGCACAGATAGGATTCCATACATTCTGTGGTTTCAGGCATCTTCTGGGGGGGATTGTCTTGAAATGTACCCCTGAAGATAAAGAGGGGAGATTACCATACACGTAATAGATAGGATTCAACCTACCAAAGGAATGTGCTGTCACCCCATGAGGAGCCTTGGAGACGGTATGCTAAGTGAACTAAGCCAGATACAAAAGGACCAATTCTGTGCGATTCCACCAATATGAAGTATGTAGAAGTCAAATTCACAGAGACAGAAAGTAGAGTAGTGACTGCCAGGGGCTGGAGGAGGGAGAGGTGAGTTGTTGATTAATGAGTACAGAGTTTCAACTGGAGAAGATAAGAAAGTTTTGGAGGTGAGCAGTAGTGACGGTTTCACAACATCAATGGACTTAATGCCACAAAACTGTGCACCTAAAAATATTTAAAGTGGCAAATTTTAATTTACCATAAGAAAGAACACTAAATTAATAATAAAAATTATTGGCTAAGGAGAATGTCTATTTGAGACAAGAAAATAATTCATTTTGAAAAATAAAATAAAAAAGTAAACATTTTTAAGAGTTAAATACCAGGACTATCACAGAATCAGAAAAATAATGCAATATTTTATCTGAACTAACCGTGCAACACAATTGTCTAATACCTTTGTCTATACTTAATTTTCCAATAATCCATAATTACCTCTTTCTACAACAAAAATTTTATATCATTTTCTGTAGATAGTATAGAAAGATACGTCTGTCTCCCAGTATGGTTAACTACAATTTGTGTTTTATTCATTACACGCGTTGATATTGGGATGCATAAAACATTACACACATTTGAAGTACTCCTACAGCTTTGTGCCTTAAAACACAGAGTTCTTTAAATTGTGTACTATTTCCATTAAGAGAATGTTAAAAGTGTGTTGTGGTTTTAATCATATGTAAGACATTATCATATATATTCCTGAGAGGAGAGTTCAGTCTTGATTAGAATATGATCTAGTCAAATCCTTCAAATTATCCTATGTCTACCGTTTTATACAACTGGTGATTGAAATTGTTTTCAATTTATTTTCTCTGTCTCTGTATATTTCACAAAGTTTCTCCACAACAATCTGCAAATTTTTGGTCAAAGGAGCCACTGGGACACTTTTTATGTTCGTGCCCTGCCTATTTGTTTTGGCACAATGGGTGCTACCCGGGATGGCTAGCAATAAATGACCGATATACAGAAATGATTGTAGACCACGTAACTATTAAAGCCAAACTAAAATTGTTCTCATCTGAATCTCAAACATGCCTGTAGCCTCTCCAACACCACCTGACACAGAAATAAGATGTTAGGAAGTCAGAGTGAGATGACAATGCTGACTGATGGTGGACAAATATTGTTTGCAAATTTTATATAAATATATGACTATGTAAACACACTTCTAATGCCCTACTGGGATCCTGGAAGTGAACTTAACAAGTGGACGGGTCTTGGAGCATGAACATTATTATTTTCACAATAATCTACCTCCACCTCAGTCTGCCCTGACCCTGACATTTTTGCTTCTCGCCACTATGAGAGCTAAGTATAAAGCATTGAAGTAAGGGCAACAAGAGAAACTAACTAGACAATAAGGACATATAAAACAGCCTGGGCCAAGGAAGGCTCTGGAGCAAAGAACTGACCTATCTCGTGCTGGCCCATCTGGGGACTGTGCTATCTTTTCTCATGTCTTTTGCTAGCACCTTCAGTGAAAATTAACTGCTCCAGTGTTGCCCTACTGGCACATCCAATGCCATGTCCCCCCCACCTGTCCTACATGATGAATGGTAATGTAAAAGATTTGTTTTTTTCTTTTTTTAAGAAAAGAATAATGATTAGAACAAATAGAACAAATGAAATAGCAGAACAGATGTTGTCACAATAGAAGCAAAGAATAAAACAAGTAAAAACATCCCAGTGGAGTCAGGTGTCCTCAAACTACAGCCCACGGAGGACATTTATCCAGCCCGCCGGGTGTTTTTGCTGCCTCTGCCTGTCCTGCTTAGCAGCTGACTCGTCCCAGGGCCCACAGTCCAGCCCTCCAACGGTCTGAGGGACAGTGAACTGGCCCCCTGTTTAAAAAGTTTGAGGACTTCTGATGGTGCTCTAAATGAGATTATGTCTCTTTGACAGGAATAAACCCCAGAGCACTGAGGGGATATTCAGATAAGATGGATGAACCACAGACAGTAACTGAGTACAGTGAAGACTCAGGCAAAATGACTGTATCCTGGCACTTCCCAGCCCAAATTTCAAAACTAGAATGGGGGAGGTAGCTGAGCTATAGATCCTGAGCCTGATGCAAATCTAGGCGACACTCTAAATTATGGTATCTGGTAGGTAGTGTTAATCAAGTGGGGAATATGCAATAAAATGATAATAGGATAATTGATGTTGAAGCAGATACGAAACATAAAACAACCAAGCAAACTCCAGTCAGGCGAGATTGGTTCAATTCAGTGAAGTAGTGAAGAATATTAAGAGGAATTTCAACTATCAAAATAGACAATTAAAAGTTGTGAAAAGTAAATTTAAAACTTGGGTGGAGGTACACATTACACACCAGGTTGCATGAAATGGTGTAAAGCTCTGTCGCCTCAGGGAGACCCTCAGCATGTTGACCTCGGGCTCTCGTAGAAGCACCCTGGACTTGTGGAGCATCTAATGAGGTCCCTGCTGCTCTCTCAAGTTCTTTAACTGACACGTCAACGTTGGCACTGATCTCTGACATCGTAGCCTCAGCCCAATCAGATTGCTAAGTCTCTTTCCTTTGAGTAAACGGCTTTGCAGCCAAAACTGGGAGAAGCGAGAAGTAACTATCGAAAGGCTGAAGTTAATTGAACCCACAGGATAAACACGTTTGAATTGAGTTTAACTTTTTAATTATTTAATCATTGCAATAATCTATGAAAGGTTGTTTTTTATGATGCTTGAAACGTGTAATGGAACCTGACATATTAGAAAATTAGATACATGAGCCACATAATTTTAATTGTAAAGGAGAATTTTCTTGTCTGTACACAGTGTTTGAATGTTTAAGAGAATATGATTTACTAAAGCATGCACTTGATTTATGACAGTTACCAGAGTTGCTTTAATTATTAGAAACTCCCTTTCCCATTTTTTTCTAAACTCATTAAATGGGTAAAAGATTAACAGGTGAAGCATTTGAAATGTTTGAGAGATTCAGATAAACTAAATTTGTGGTTGATTTAAATTTAAAATATTTAAAGAAACTTAATTAACCAAGCCAATCATTGATTGCTTAGGGGATTCAATATCAAATTGAATGCTAATCAAGGAATAAGTATAGAAGATAATTCATATTTCTCCCTCTAAATTCCCAGATTTATAAAGATCAGTTTGTCAAAAGCTTTATAAATCTAGCTTCAAAAATTTTATTACATAATTAATTAAGATAAAATATTATATATTTTATGAGATTTAAAGATTCTTTTAAAAATTTTTTTATATTCATGTATTCCAAAAAGAATAGTTTCTGCAGAAAGATAAGTAATAACTCTATTAACCAGTTTGATAGAAGCATTCTTAATTGTAGATTTGAAGATTTTTTTGGTGGCAGGACAAAACACTGAGACACTTGGCTACGTGAAAGGCGTAACTCTTTGCTACTTACAGCTCCAAATGAGAGAAGACTGCCAGGCAGGGCCACGTAAGGGGTTGCACCTGAGAACCGGGTCCCAGCAAGCTGGAGCTGTAAGGGATAGCTTATGTATGGCAAGAAGGGTGGGGCTAGCTAGGTTGCATAATTTTGAATGATTTGAATAATTTTGGTGGGTTATGAGGCATGAGGTACTAGTTGTCTGTTGCCTGGCCCCATGGTGATTAGGACTAGTGGCCCAAGAATATGAGAGCCTGATAAAGGAAGTGGTTATGATGTGAATTTAATCAGCTTCTCACAAAAAGTAACTGACCAGCCTTTATCCAGGACGTCAGATTGGATTAAGACAGCTCAATAAACTAAAAAGGAAAAAAAAATATCTAAAATATGTCTAATAATTGATTTCTTTGATGTTTTGAGATCAGTTTTGCACTCAATTATTTGGGTACCTAAGTGCCCTGAAAAGTAGAAGAGACTTCTAGAGAATAGGGCATAAGCAGCCCTAACCAGTGTGGAAATATTTTATCATGATAGTGAGAAGGAAGAAACCAAGTAGAAACATGAAGAGTCCCTGCATTCAGACTTGCAGCCAGTCTCCTCATCTGTTTGGTGTTAGCCAGGAGAATAAGTCAGTCTACTGGCTTATATTTTGATTGAATTATGGAGTGTGTCAAAGATGGGAGGTACGTTTTTTGTGATGATGACTTATTTTGTGGTCCAGGCTTTCTGTAGAGTGGCTACCTGATTGGTATTGTTAATCCACATACAACAAGAAACATTGCTAGCTAACATACAATCACGGACAAATTTATTGTCAAAAATAATTTTTGCCAGAGTTCCTTGGACTAGATTAAGCAGGACTAATATGTTTTATACTTTAGAAATACCATACTCTAGAGTTTGGGACATTTGTAGGTTAGTGCCAATGATCTTTTGCTTGTTGGGTTACAGCAACGGTCCTTGTGACAGTTGAAGTAAGTCCCAGCGTAGTGGTGAGTCCTGATGTCATAGGTATGAATGTGGCACATCATTGATGTTTGCCGGGAGTAGGGGAAGAATATTTACATCGATGCAAATGAGAAAGTCAAGAGAGGCCGAATGTATCAATGTGGTTTCCAATTTGCAGATTATGGAAGGGCAAAGTAGAGGGGACAAGCATCCTTCTTTGTTGGGCCACAATATAGTTTTGTGGCATTATCTTAATATAGGAAGATTGTGCCTTGCTTAGGTTGAGGGGAGTTACAAAAGAATGGCAAACTGGAGAAAGACAGTGGCTTTTGTTGGGCATGTGGTAAGAGTATGGAGTTGTCCATTGAGCACCCCGTCTATGGTGTGTATTAAGGAAGCATGACTGTAGTAACCACTGCCATGGAAGGGCATTCTGGATATGGGAGAAGTGGTGGTTTGGAAGCGGTTTTAATTTCCCAACTCTGGGGCAGATATCAGTTTGATAAATTTGTGAGATGGGATATGTGGAAGCAGACTGATAGGAAATCCAGCAGTTACAGATAGCCAATGGAGAAGAAGTTACCTCAATCAAATACATGTGTATTTTGCATATTACTTCCTGTCTAGTCCTTTGGTGAATAAGAGTGGTAGATGCTGTGATGATGGGACATACTAAGGGGGGTGTGGGAGTGGTGACAATTGGAAAGATCACAAGAAAAGGATGGAAAAGAATGAATGATTTGAGTGCCAGAAGGAGAGCATAATGCTTCTGCTATGACCCACAGTGTGGGTACTATGTACTTTGGAAAGGTTACTATTAGGCAGAAGTGGGTAGTACATGTTTTAGCAGGAACTTGAATCTTGGAAGCATGTGGAGACTTTGAACTTGGTTCTACATGGTTCTACATGGGATTAACATGATACAGGGTTGAATTACAACCATAGGGGGCAGACCTTAGAATTTTACAGGTATCAGAGAGCGGGGTTGTGTTGCAGGATGACCAAATGGCAATGTTGGAAAAGTCGCTCCAGTTTGGTGGATTCCACCTTTTAACACAGGACTCAGAAGTATAATTAGTTACTAGAAAACCAAGAGTCTAAGGTTTCCCATGGGTGGTGAGGCATTCCAAGTTCTGGCATAGTTGACACTTTCTGCATTTGGTTGAGAGGCAGGGGGAAGTCATATCCAATGCAGAGTCTTGGGCTAGGACAGTGTGATACTAGGGTATCCTTCCTACATGGATACCCATGTGGGTTGTTGTGGATCATGTTTTTGTAGCTCTATGCTATTATAATAAGGCTGAGTCATTTGTAGAATTTGAATGCAGTAATGACCCTGAGAGCCTGATATAAGAATGTCTTTAAAGTTAAAGGTTTTGTGGGTACCTGGTTTGCAAAGATGATGCTGGTATCCATGATACTCTTATAATTGGACCTATGTGACAGAATGTAATTAGCACAAGTAACATCTTGGTTAAGGGTAGTGGAATCTAAAATATCTCATTAGTTAGTTTTTTCCTAAAAGTGATAAGAAGGGTTCAGCTATACACAGGTTTTAAATCATATGGCTGGATTTAGGTGCATATGGTTAATAGGGCATTAGTGCCAATTAAAATATCCATGGCTGAGGCAGGTACTCCTGAATTAGTGTGTAGGCAAGCCCTCCAATTTAATCAATTACCATGTGCCTTTGTAGTAATTGTTTAAATTGACAATGGGATTTGGGCACCATTCCTGTTTTGTGGGAGAGCTAACACCTTCCTCCATGCAAGTTCATGTGAAACACATGGACAACCCATGGTTCTGCCTCTCATGACAATAAAGTAACTCTGATGCCAAATAACTTACAGCCTCCTGGAGTAGGACTCTGCCAAACTCAGGCCATGACCAGAAGAACCGGAAGTGTTGACCTGCACAGTGGCCTTCACTTCAGTCTCAGGTGGGCCCACAGCCGGGCCGGTATATAACTTTGGAGTTCAGCCAATCAGCACTGTTAGTTTTGAATATCCCAACATCAAGGAAATATGGGTAAGGAGAGCGTGGCAACCACTGGTGGTCACAGCAACAACACCAGGCAAAGTGCGAGCCTGCCAACAGATGGAAGGTGAGCCCCAAGCTGCTCTGGTGATGGTCTGGAACAAGTTAGTAAGCCAAGAACAGGCTCTTCAAACCCTGCACTCTGCCCCCTCAAGGCCCCAAGTAGCTATCCAAGAGTTAGCCGCCACGGCCATACCATTCCTCTCACAGTGCCAAAAGCTTTATACGGTTTAAACATTCTTTTTGAGAGTGGGGCACACATAGGTGGTTGCATCCGTTAGCTGAGCAACTGCAGGCTATAGAGGGCAGCTCATGTATGGCAAGTGGGGTGGGGTGGGTGAGGTCTCACAGGCTCCCTGTGATTGGCTGATTTGAATAATTTTGGTGGGCTCTGAAGCTTAGGCACTGGCCCTGGTATTTTGGTACCTGTGCCAGGGCAGATTAAGGCAGTTGCAACTGTGAAAGCCTGATAAGGAAGGTCTTTGAGGTGTGGACTTAACCAGCTGCTGCTCAACAGAGGGAAGTGACCAGCCTCTAACCAGGGTCTCAAACTGGGTCAAGACAGCACATTTAGAAAAGAAAATACTATATTACAAACTAAGAAACATGTTCTGTGTGTAAATATCACCCAAAACATTACAAAACAAAGGAGAAAGCTAATCACCAAGAGTTAGCATTGGTTCACTAAGAATAAATGATGCTAATTTTCTTTTAGACTACAAAGGGCTCACTTGTGAGATTCCTGTCATTGAAGCTACATTAGAAAAAGTGCAATGATCACTAATGAATGGTAACATTTGTAATGCAAGAGTCTATTTATATATCAACTCAGTGTGCCTTATTTAACAATTTGCTTTCCAAACCTGATTCACATTAAATTCAATACCCACATTTTAACTTATTCTTTTATGCACATTAATTCCCCAGATAATTATTGAAAATTAAAGATGTACCAGTCTCAAAACAGGTGCTGTTGATACAAAATATGTCAATTTATTACAATTAAGAAATATATTCAAACAACATAGTTCATTGGAAAAATACGAACAAATAAAAAGATACAATTGCATTATAATGGATGCTAATGCAGGCAGGAAAATAGGAGATGGTTATGGGGATAAACAAAAAAATACTACGTAATAAAAGAAAGGGGAAAAGTCTAGTAAGAAAGACACTTTCATGGAAAGTGCATTGAGGGATAGGATTCAGTTTATCTTCTGCACCTGAGGAAAGCACATAAAAAAGGTCTCTGTCTTCCAGGAACCACAGGCAGGCAGAAGTGGAGGCAGGACTGATTGATTCAATGATGGGTGTAAGCACAGCCCGCTTAAAGGGGGTACCTTAGACAGATAGCAGGTGCCGGGAGTAGGAGGGTTTTGTCAGGAGAGGTTTCTCTGGCCAGGGGACACGGTAAGACAGAGAGAAAAGGCAATCTCAGACAGAATGCAGACTATGAGAAAGCAGTTGAGAGGAGGAGAATGATTGAGAAACTGCAATCTAACCCTGAGACTGACATTGGACTCACGTTTATTTATTCAAGATTATTTGTTAAGCATCTACTAGATACTCAAATACTTCCATGTGTGAATTGAGGTTCATGGGGTTTGCTTTTAGCCTTTAAAATAGCTACAGCTGGGATTCAGGTCTCGGTCCCTGACTGCACAATGCCAAGTGCTCTTTTCCTCTCATTGCCCCTGCCACAAATGCTAGGGAAGGAATTCTTGAATTAGATAGAGTTAGACCAGATGACCTACAAGCTTTGAGACTGTGTTCCATGAGTAACATCACCAGAGGGCTTTGACGTTGCAAATAAGACTCTGATGGCTTCTGATGACTTTGGATGCCCCATCTGTGACCCTTGTTGCAGACAGTTTAAAGATGGAGCAGTTGTTCTAAAAAGTTTCTGAAATAACTGAGCAGCGAGTATCAGCTTCAAACACGTACAGGGCATGTTTTCATATACTGTTCTCATGTCAGTGCTCTAACAGTCACTGGAGAAGACACAAGCTGGGCTGACAGAATCTGACCTGGATGATATTTGAGAGCTATAGATGACCACAGTTGTTAGGGATAATAGCAATGCCCTGGTCTGAGAATGAGGCAGACATTTTAAAGACCAGGAAAAGATCTAACACCAAGACCCTAGGAGTCAGCAATGGGATGAAGTACAGTTCTAAATTTCCTTTAACTAATACACCAGATTCAAACCTCCCGTGAGAAATGAGATTACCAATCTTACCAAAAAGGAAAAAAAGGACTCTGCCTCATTCCAGTGATTTTCTTCATATATTTTCATTAGTCATTTCCATGTTGATTTCTTAAAGGAGAAATCTGTGCCCTCTAAAATCCATCTTTTTATAAATTCATGTACATTTTAGCACACAAATTTAGATATATACCCAAAGAAGAATTCTCTGTAAACTTTTTTAGAATAGGAAACCAACATACGAAAAATTTAATCTGTAAATAATTAGAATTTAGAATGCAATTATGTTAATTTCAAGTTCTTTGCTTTTTAAAAATTGTATTTGCAAAGCTATTTCCTAATTCTCTATGCAGCTTTTAACAGCTGGCCAAAAGCCAGGTGCAAATCATAGGAAGAAAACCCCCCATGGAATGTAGATAATTTGCCAACTCAATGTTTTACCTGGGTTTAGAATTGGTTATCAGTAATTAGGAGGTAATTTATCTCATAATTTTTGAAATTACAATACTACAAATATGAGTTACTATGAAAAAATATAAAATTCTTTTGCGTGATTTTTTGAATTAGTCCTGGACTAAAGGTAAACATCATTTTTCTACAAGTAAAAATAAAAAAATGCCTCCCCAAATAAAAACATTGTCCGTAAATCTCCTAGGAAAAGAAGAGATGAAAGTTGATTGTCCTAAATCATATCTCAAAAGCTGCCAAGTCTTCAAATGTACATCAATCATTCTTGCTCTTGGGTTCAGTGTCATGGCTCTGTAGGCTGGGCTCTGATTTCAGATTTTAACTGGCCATTTGGAACTATCACTCAAGACCCAGGACTCTGAAGCTGAGGTCTAAAAATCCTTATCAGCAATGATGACATTTCTCTCTGCAGACAAGTGACTCCAGCTGAAATTTAAGTCTGGCTTCAGGCTATATTTAATGTTCAGTATCGTATCATCACTGGCTTTCTCTGACCACCTTGCCTTTTGGAAAATGTGACTATACTTTTATATAATACCAAGCTTGCTTCTGATAAAAGAGAGACAGGTGAAAAGGACCTGCCAAATATTTTAAAAGATAAATTACAACAATCTAAGAGACATAATGTGGTAAAAATGTCCCTATTTCGTGTCACAATTTTATATTATTAAGTTACTTTATTCACCGTCATGCACTGATAACATGTTGGCAGGTGTTAATTCTTAGGAGCACTGCTGTGTGAAGGCAAGTCATCTGCTAGAATGACAGTGGACTAGCTGTGGTTGTGGACCATGGCCAAAGATCCCACCATCTCTCTGATTTAGTTTCCTTATCTGTAAAATAGGGTTTGTAAATGCCAACTGCGTATGGTAGTTGTGAAGCTTAATTAAGGCAGCGTTTTAATTAAAGCACAGCACCTATAATCTAGCGAGTTCTCAATAACCGTAGCTACTATTGTTTTTACAAAATAGGAAGACTTTTTATATTTATATGCATTACTTTTAAGCTGAGCTAGCTTTTTCTGTCTAAAATGTTAGATCGAGAATGGAATTTTTCCACAAATAATTACGCTCTGTGGCCAAAATTCACTTAAAGATGAATTGACTTACTAATCAAACTAATCAATTGACTTAGTAATCAAAATTACTAATTTTGATTCTATTTACAAACTTAGTGATGCTTATGTAATTCTTTTCTACCTTCAACAAAACCTTCTGAAATCTAATATATTACATGCTAATAAGACACTGTGTATTTTTAGTTTAAGTCATTTATAATAGTTATTTTAACTATAATTATAAATAGGCATATTATGCAATATCCATGTGAAATTCTTTAGTATCTCTTTCTAAAATATTTCTTTTAGATTTCAAGAGCTTAGTGGCAGATAAAGAGACTGAGTCTCAAAGAACTGATCAGCTTTGTCCTTTCTAAAATCCAGGAATATGCAACCGATTATAATTTCCATTCTGGCTCTGGCTTCCGTACGTCCTTCCCATAAACGTATGGTTTTACTTTGAGAGTCTCACTTTTATCCACTTGACATATACGTCTTTCCTTGTGCCAGGACCACACTGCCTTCATTATCATTTCCTCATAATCCATTTTAAAATCAGGAAGTATGTTCATGTCTTCCTGAAACAAATAGATCTTTAAGGTTCAACATAGTTACAGATTATCGTCTTCCAACTTTATCACACACCCTTGACCAAAGTCAAAGACTCTCAATTAAGAAATATTGTTTTCTCTAAGAATGTGCATAGTGTGTAGCTCTCAGAAAAAATTCATGGACTCAAACAATGAACGAATTCAGCAATGTAGCAGGATATAAAATCAATATGAAAAATAACTTTCTTTGTGAGGTTTTTCTTTCTAGTCCTTATCTTAAACATTGTTATTGTTATTAAATTTTAAGCCTTTTTAATTTTGTGAAGGCAAAACGTGGAAACCTAATAAACATGTATATATTTAAAAAAAAAAGATGAAACTGAAACCCAGTCATGGCAAGACCCCTTTGCTCAAGACTTCTTGGGCATGGTCTTGGGCCATGATCCTCAAACTTGGCTCAGAATAAACTTATTTCAGTTTAAAAAAATAAATAACTTTAATATATACAGGAATAGCCAGCTAAATGATAGAATGATACAGAAAACTCCATTTACATAACAAATATGAATTGACCACCCAACTGACTGTAAGAAACTGGTCAACATACTACGGTGGTCAACATAAGGAAACCGTGGTGCATGTCTGGTCTATGAAAATTGGTCAACCAGAGGAGATGGTCGACATAGGCAGGTGGTCAGTCATGGAGGTTCCACTGAACTTAAAAATAAATAAGAAATGTGCCAACCCTAAATTAGGAGGACACAAAAGCAGCCTCGAACCAATGAAAAGACACCTGCTAGTTTTGGATAAGATGACTCAGTCATAGAGATATGAGTTCTCCCTGGGTTAGTGTATAAACTTAATGCAATCTCAATAAAATACTTAATACAATAAATGCACATGAAAGAAGGAATAATGGCCCACAATAGTACGATACCAACAAAGAAAAACCAGCCAGGAGTGGGGAATAATCTTCCTCAGCTATTAAGACAGAGTTGAAAGCCTCTATAATTAGCACAGTGGGGTCCTGTCATTTGAATAGAGAGATAGTCCAGTGAATAGAAATAGACTCAAAAACATAGGGAAATTTATTATTAATTAATGTGAATAGAGAGATAGTCCAGTGAATAGAAATAGATTCAAAAACATAGGGAAATTTATTATTAATTAATGTGCTGTCTCAGATTGCTGGCATAAAGATTGCCTTGTAAATAAATTGCTGGGGGAAAAAAGGAAAGCTATTTGAGGAATGTTACAGTAAGATCAATACCTCACCCATCACACAATGAAAGACAGAAAAAAAAGAGAAAGAATCTGAACAAACGTTTTTTACCGTGGATGAATTGGGCCATAGGCCAGGTGCAAGAAAGACTCAAACTATGATTCACAATCTGTGTTCAGAAGGAAAGATTGATAATTTTTGCTGCATATTCTCTCATCGCAAAAACACTGTAAGATTAAAAATAACAAATTGGAAGAAATATGTGTACCAGTAAGGAAACAGCAATTTGAGCGGGAAATTACAGACGCAAATTCTTGTTTTACCGACTGTATTTATCCCACGTTTTAGAAGTTTTTGTTTCCAGTTTGGTCCACTCCAGTGTGATTAATCTGACATATTCCAGCATTTGTGTGTCAGTTCATTTTACGAGACTGTGGGAGGTTCTATCTGACAACTGTTCTGTATCTCCTCAGTCCTTAGGGGTCAGTGGCATGCCTCTCAGCCCACCCTCTGCTTTCATTCTGACTCATTAGGCTTCTAATGTTTTCTTTCTGATCTTTCTAACATTTTTTTTCTGTCCTTGCCTTCTTCAAATGTTTTTTCTTTGCATACAATCTTTTCTCAGGAAAAAAAAAAAGGAGAAACTATGATTAAGAAATCTAATCCACATATAAGATGAATAGTCCTATATTAGGTTTAAAGATGGTATAAAACCATGAAAGAAACAGCTTCATAATACTTTTAGATATAAATAAAATATTAATATGAACTGTTTCGAAAGGAAAATGATCTTATTTGAATATAAGATATAAATATATATTTGAATTTAGATATAAATAAAATATTAATATGAACTGTATCAAAAGGAAAATGATCTTATTTGAATTCATATACATTCAATTCATTTTAAATTAAATTTAGTTTGCACTTCACATATAATATAAAAATAATAGTTTTTAGTTAACACCAGAGAGAGTTACATTTCTTCATTCAATTCATTATAATTATGAAAATAGAACTCCAAGAAAGGCACATGTATTCTTGAATTTTTTAATAGTAAAACTTGTATTCTTTGCTCAATTAAATAGCAATTGAATTGAATAATAACTAGATAAGTTCCTAGGAATTAAAGTTGTGCTGTGTTTTCAAAGAGGGAATTTGATTTTTTTTAAAAAAGTGTTATATTTGGGGAAAAATGAATTTTTTCAACTGCTTACCATTTCATTTTTATACATTGTCTCATTATTGGTTGTGGAAAATGAAACTTTATTGCCCTCACTTTAGTTGCTAAGTGGATTTTTTACTTTCCAAAATTAGCCACATTTTGGCTTTTGTTTCCAGAACACATCATTCACTGGGTTTTTCAGTGACAAGTTACTAAAGATAAAACATACTAGTTCTAAAGTCTGTTTACTCCACTTAAGTGGGTTGTCATTGACACAATGATTTCCAGCTTCATCCTACAGATTTTGAAATGCTAATGTGAATTCTAGAACCTGGGCATATATGAAAATCTTATTGTTGGAAATATGTTTAGATTAGAAACTAGCACTTAAGTTTATAACTGAATCATAGCCATATACTTTTTCATAAAAAGCTAAGTTGTGTCTCCTCCTTCTCTCTCTCCCCTCCATTCCTTCCTTCCTTCATCCCTCCCTTTTCTTCCTTCTTCTTTTCTAATAATTTCTAAGACAGTGGTTCTCAACCTTCCCTTTAATACAGTCCTCATGTTGTGGTGATCCCCAACCATAAAATTATTTTTGTTGCTATTTCACAACTGTGATTTTGCTACTGTTATGAATTGTGGTGTAAATATTTGACATACAGGATGTATTTAGGTGACCACTGTGAAAGGATCGTTTGACCCCCAAAGGGGTTGCAACCCACAGGTTGGGAACCTCTGTTTCTTTATTTGATTTTATTTTTTTGGCTGGGGCTGGGTTTGAACTTGCCACCTCCAGCATATGGGGCCAGTGCCCTACCCTTTTGAGTTACAGATGCCGCCCAAGAACTGCTATTCTAAGAGGAAGACTCTATTGACTAGACTTTGACACTTAGATTAGATATTTAAGTGTCAAATATAAAGGTTTTCAAAATATTAACACATTTTAATACTATGTGGAATATATACCTTTCAGAAACAGAAATTTATTCCCCCAAATTCAGGACCTCTTATATACCACAATGTCTGCTGAATTGTCCTAAGGTGTCACTTTCTTAGTCATTAGTCTTTTAAGAATTTATAGTTTTATATCTGCCCATTAAATTAAGTCCTAACTCCTCAGCCTCATTAATTTGTTTTTTTTTAATTTATTATTTATTTATTTATTTTTAATTAATTGACAGCTGTATACATTTATGCATGCATGGGGTACAGTGTAGTGTTTTCATATACAATTTGAAATACTTTCATCAAGCTGGTTCACATAGATTTTATGTCATTTGCTTTGTCATTGTGTCAAAACAGTTATATTCTAGTTCTAGAAAAGTTCACTTGTACCCTTGTGAGACAGATATATAGGTGATCTTTCTGGTCACCCTCCCACCACCCACCCGCCCTTCTCCCCTCTCCTTCCCCACCCCCTCCCCATATTCTTGAGCTAGAATTAAGTTGTATCTTTCATTTGAGAGCTATAAATTAGTTTCATAAAAGGGCTGTGTACATTGGATACTTTTTCTTCCATTCCTGTGATACTTTGCTAAGAAGAACATTTCCTTGCCTTTAGCCAAATTAACCATCATATTTCAGATCTCAAATGTTATTTCTTTAGCAATATTTCTTGGGTCTGATTCACTGTTTCTTTTAGTGATTTCATATTTCTTCCCCTAGGAATACTTTTTAAAATCTACATCAGTAAACCATAAGATTGTTTATAATAGTTATTTTCTTAATCAGAAAGATAGTGTTTTCTTTTGTTTTTTTCTGAACAGATAACAATAATGTAAACAACGAGAATCTCTTGCGGAGAGCATAATAGAGCAAATTGTTGTTTTTCTATTAAATCTATTCTGCTATCTCTGCCTTTCAAGTGATGTGTTTGATGCATGTATGTATAATGTAATTATGGATAACAGGCTTCTTTCTGGCACACTGTTATCTGTTTCCTAAATGTCATATCATTTACTTCTTCTTGTTCATCATTTCCTTTATTAAATGTTCCTCTTCTTTTCTGGATGAGGTGCCTATAGTGAAGTGCCTTGGCCATTAAAAGGATGAACAGGGAATTATACATTGAACAATTTCCAGATACCACACTGGGCAATAAGATATGCCATTCCCACAAGGCTGGAGTGTCTAGTGATTCCTGCTCAGTCTATGGATGTCTGAGAGAAAGCTCAGAAGTAAAATCCACTTGAAATCCCTACTCATACAGCTTAAAGCAAATCTTAAACACAGGCAACTCACGCTTGTTTAAAACATTTAACATGCTTTTAGGAAAGCAAAACACAGTAAATCATTAACAAAAAATTCACTATATTCAGCATGCAATCCCAAATTCTAGACATGAAAAGCAGCAGTATGTGACTTTCCCCAGGAGATAAAGTGCATTCTAAAGTGAGAGTTATTACAGAATTAGCAAAACCTTCAAAAATAATGCATGCCCTATAATAAATTATTTGGCAAAACCATTAATAATGTAATGAGAGAATTGAAAAATTTAAAAGTGACCAAATGGTACTTCTAGAGATGAAACTAAAATACTAAGGTTAGGTTAACACTCTTAATCTAAGTGTCCATCAACAGTGGAGTGGATAAGGAAAATTTTATACATCTACACACAAAGGAATATGAGGGGTCTTCAAAAAGTTCATGGCAAATGCATATTATGAAAAAAAATTATGGAAGAATTTCAAGATTTTGGGCACCAAAATAAATTTACCCCAACTTGTTATACTATGTCTGAACAGGATCTAGTATGAGGCACTAAGGAGAAAAAGACATCAGTTTGAAAAAAGTGCTTTTCAGAACATGAATTCTGCTAAAATTGAAGCAATAAGAAGTGTCAAATTGTGGAGAAACTTGGGTAGAAGAATAATAAAATCACTGATGCTTTACAAAAGTGCATGGGAAGAATATCTCAAAGAGGTCAGCAGTGTCCAAATGGATGAATTCATTTGAGGAAGATGGGACACTGGAGAGTAGCCAAAGCGGCAAACCATTTATATTAATTTGCAAGGGAAAAAAATCCATCTTGTTTGTGCCCTGACTGAAGAGCTCAAGCAGTGAACAGCTAAACAACAGCCAATACTGTAGACATTTTCATTGGTTCAACTTAAACAATTCTGACTAAAAAATTAAAGTTGAGCAAACTTCCCACTTTAGGGGTACGAAAACATGGCATAGAAAGAAAGATGTCCTATGTTCTCTTTCATATGTGGGAATTAAAAAAGGAAAATTAATCCTATGAAGATAGTGAATAGAACAGTGGGTACTACAGGCTGAGAAGGATAATCAGGTGTGGCAGATAAAAAGGAGTTGGCTAACGGGTACACAAATACAGTTAGAAGGAGTAAAGTCTTGTGCTCAGTAGTGCAATAGAGCAACTATAGTTAGCCAGTAACTTATTGTATATTTAAAAATAATAATAGGAATAGATTTGGAATGACCGCAACACAAGATAATGATAAATGTCTGAGATGATGCAATCCAAATTCCCCAGATTTGATCATTACACTTTGTTCAAATTAAAAATGTATCAAATTATCAAATGTACCCTTAAAAATGTATAACTACTAAGAAATCATTAAAAATAAAAAATAAAGTATAGTATCATACATGAATAAATATTTGTCAATATTAACAGCCTATCATGCACTGAACAATAGCAGATAACTGAAGGTAAGCACATCATAATGGAGACTGACCTAAAGGAAGCCAGAGAGAAAAGTAAAGACCAAGAACATTGACTTAAATGCTGGCTAGAAATTGCTCAAAATTTATTTTAAAAAGTACCCTTGTAATCCCAGAGATATAAGAAACTAAAATAATACCCTGGGAGAGTAAACAGAAAAAAAAAAGAAAAACTACAGCAAAACACATACCAATCAATTTTCTGAAAACAGATGCTAAAGAGAAATCCTTAAGGACCATCACAGTTTAATGATACATAATAAACAAGGGAAATTATTTGAAATAATTTTCTTGGAAGGCACAACACAAGTCATAAGACATTTTTTTCCTTTATTGAATGGTAACTATGTACATTAATGCACTTCTGGGGTACAGTGTGGGGTTTTCACATGCAATCTAAGACATTTGCTTAACATCAGCCTGTAATTATATACCTAGAAAAATTATATATTCAACAACCATAGTTAAAGGATACTATATTACTAAGCATTTCATAGTCTTCCAGGATATCCTTCTCTCTTTTAGTCACTAACATGTGTGTGTTCTATGAATAATCACCACTTTGCACATAAAGTATTATAGAAACTACTGTAATAAAATTTTTTTAAAAATGCCAAAGGAATATCAGAAATACATCTAATGACAAAAGTTTAGGATGAAAACCAAAAGCAACATCTTGCAGCTAGCTGGCGTGACTAGTTCCACTCTAAGAGACACCTGGAGATCTCTTCTTGATGGCTGGCACATCTGGGATCAACTCAATGAATTTATAGGGGATGTGGGCAGCAATAGATGAATGAGTATCTACTTCCAAATAATGATAGACAGAAATCCACTGGATAGTGGGATGTATTGCAGGAACCACATGAGGAGGCTCTGTGACTATCAGGGGCTAAACCTGAAGGGACCCTGGAGTTGATGGCTTGCTGGGATGTGATTCTTCTGCTCATACTTATTTGCTTCTCCCATGACCATGCTTGTTCCAGTAACAAAATCCCTGGGACAATGGGATTTTGATGTTGGGGGTCCACAGACATCTTCTACAATTTCACTCTTGATGAAATTGTCTGTCTCGTATAATTTGTTATGTCTGCCTTGTATAATTTGTTAAACAGAACAAATTTGATGCAGCCTGAATCTACCAATTGTTTCTTTGGTGAGATTCACTGTCAATCTAAAACCAAGGTCATTTTTTTTCAGTGTATTTAACAGATAAATCCTAAGGAACATTACTGATATTCTCTATATGTGCTAAATAAAATTATAGATACATATAAAAATATAACATAAAGCAATTAATTGAGTAGTTAATATGAAAATAATGTATATGTCTTGATAAATGTCAATATTGCCAAATGTCATATGTGGAAGGATAATCTTAACTTTCCCCTATTTCATAATCATATTATGTTTGAATTTCCATTTCCATTATTTTGCATTTACATGGTATGAAATGTTTACAGTACACTAATATTTGTTTGTAAAAGGTTTGGTGGAAGCTTCTGTGTACTAAATGACACAGAGGATTGTGTGTAGATTCTGCACATATTTAGTCACCTCCTCACAAAGAAATTAACTCTAGAAAAAAACTAGAATAGATTATTATCTGAAAAGGAAAAACATTCCCTCTAGTGAAGCTATAAAATCGATGCAGAATCATTGACTGAATCATTTAAGTGTAGGCCAGATTCCAAATGTCTTGACAAAGCTAAAAATATTAGCTGATATTTGTATCACCACTCTCAACAGAGAGTTTGCTTTTTTCTGACTCAAACTATGCTAATTTCTCCCTAAAAAATTAACAGTTACCAGAAGATCACAAGAAAATTCAGACCCTAAATCAGAATTTCTAAGAAAGAATCAAAATGTCTTGAAATTCAAATATACAGAGAAATATGCACAGGTATTGAAGTGGGGAATGGATGCTGCCCATTCCTTAGTTGTCTTTTCTGACTGAGAAGGGTTCGGTGTACCTGAGCCCTGGATTATGGCTTGTTAAGCTTCCTGGCTTCTCTCACTCACCCGGTTTCATGTAGATTCTGTGTGCATACGTGTGGGATTCCTGGGTGAGAAAGCTTTTCCTGTTGCCCATAGTGGTAGCACAGATGTGTTTGCAAACACTGGGGGATCCTGGACCAAAGACCTAAAAATAATAATTAAAATAATAAAGCTCACAGAAAAAAAATATGACAAGTCACTTTATGTAGAATACATATAAAATTCCAAAAGAATAAGGGAGTAGAATCAATAAAAAAGCCATAATTTGAGACACCATAAAAGGAAGACATATGAATGCCCAACAAGTATATGGAAATGTTTATTAATAATGGTCATTAGGCAAATGAAAGTTAAAACCACAGTGAAATACCATTTTATAATAATTCCCATTTCTATATCACATATAGGTGAGGATATGAAAAAAAATGGGACTCCACACATAGCTGTTAAAAATGTAAAATGCTATGATAAGTATAAAAACTTGAAAATGTCTTCTAACTTCAAATATACATTTACCTATAAGCCAGAAATATCATTCTTAAATCTTTAGCCAAGAAAAATTAATGCATATGCCCACAGATGTATAAGAATGCTCGTACTAGATTTGTTATTATAAACCAAAAATTCAATGTCCATTACAAGGAGTTGTTCAAAGAATTTTGAAATATTTATGCAATGGGATATCACAGAGTATCCCAAACAATATGGGTGAAGTTCAAAAGCAATATGCTAAATAGAAGAAGAGATATTGTGTCTAGGTATTGTTCAATTTAACAATAGAAAATTTCCCAAATGGGAAAAAAAGTCTGGTAATAAAATTCGGCAGATTCCTGAGGATAGAGGGATATTTTTGTGGGTTTGAGGAAAACATTCCTATGATGAATGTGGCCTGGGATATGGATGAGAGGACGCACACAGGTACTTTCTTCGGTGTACATTTTACATCTTGAAAATGTTCTGTATCTTGACTGATGTATTCAATACAAATGAAACATGATTGTTCTCAAAATTCGTTATTTTGCTCAGTTATATTCTAAGTTTTATTGGGTGAGGTGTATCCAAATTTTTAAAATATGGAATTCACAGAAGAATATTAAATAGGTAAAATGTTACCAGACAGGACATACCATTTCTTAGTAGGTCTTACTCTTGAGAACATTGTACCAGACATTATGCAACAGCGGTGGGATCTCAGCTCAGAAAACCCTACAGTGGGGTAGTCATTGCAGTAACAGTTTTCATTACGGTAATGGTTATGTATGTCCTCAATGAAAGGACAAAATACGTATTCCATATCATTCATATGGAAGATGTGAAGCCTCAATTTAAAATCTATTTGTTAGCAATCACATGACTTCAAGAAAATTGCAGAGCTTTTTCTGAGTTAGCTATACTCTTAATACAGATATAATAATATCTATTTGTCATGTATATGGGATAAATAATCGATTTTGAACTTAGAGACTACTACATACTTTATAATCATTTGAAAATATATTAAAAGAAAACATCTTATCAGGTAATATAATACTATGATGTTATTTAAAATTTCATCCTGACTTTTGAACTATTCCATTTTTACAGAGAAAAAGCTAGTATCCTTTTTTTTCTTTTTCAATTTTTACTGTAGCATTTGACTCTGTGAAATTATTTTCAAATTATTTAGGTCTCCACACAACTGTTCCAATCATTTACGTTTCTTTCTCGTTCCTGTCCTTGAACTGTGGATTAGGTTTTCTCACTGTTGGTGTAGGATGTCATCAGAATCATTTTCAAGTCTCTCAGATGATCTGTGCATAGTCCTCTGGTTGCTTTATGTGTTATTTCCTCAGGAAACATCATAAGGAAGAGGAAAGTCATCAATTCCTCCTATTCTAAGAAAACAATAAGAGGAATTTAGGAGAAGAAAACCTGGTTCTTGGTGAGTGTGTAGGAATTGTCATGGATTTTGATGCTCACCTGGGCTTGATAATTTCACATTGTTCCTGTCTTCCGATTGTGACAATATTGTGTTTACCAACAGCAGATTCCTTCAAATACACTAGAGAAACTGAGTATCAACTTTGTAAATTGGGGTTTAGACCATTAAATTCTGTGAATTGAAAGGATGTCTTCAACCTCTTTGATATGTGAAAGTCGACTGTGACATTTAGGTATTCCATGTAAAAAGGAAGTTAGAGAACTTGAAAAACTTACCAACAATCTCTATTGTTAGATTTCATTAACGTAAAGTTTTCCAAATAAATCATAGTTTATTTACTCAATTAATGGCAAGTCTGTGTGTGTGTGTGGGGGATGGTATCTCACATGTACTTATATTGTCACTAAAATACTGACAAAACATGATTCTCATTGTTTAGATATATTGCATAAGTTATTTGGTTTGACTGAAATATTTTGACTTTTCCTAATGGAACATTCAGTGAGTAATTAACATACACAGAAAGCACTCTCCCTCAGGAAATTAATTATGAATCAGAATAAAACACCCACCCAATGAATCTCAAGGGAGTTAAAAAAAAAACACAACCCTTAAATCTCTTCTGTCTGTAACAACCAGTGAAGACTCAAACAGCAGGAGGCCACAACATACTGTCCATTAAGGTAAGTAAAAACTGGGGTCAGACATTTCTCAGGGCATGTAGCATGATAACTAGGTTATCACCAAACATCTCCAAAACCCCTACACTCTGAGAAGCTTTCTTGCTTTGAAATACTCTGTTCGGTCCTTACTCGGATTAGTGTGAAGGACGGCGCTGTTAAGCAGTTTGTAGTACTCTGCATTGTTTATTATTTATACCACCTTAGCTTTCCAATGAACTCCAGGCTTCAGTCATGTTTTGATGAGAGTCAAACATCTTTGCCTAAGTCAAGTCATCTTTGTCTATGAAACATAGATCTCATTCTTTTTTTTTTATCTCTGCAGAGTACCCTTAATGGAGACAGCAGGCTGTAGAGTTTATGAAAACGTTCTGAAATATGGTAACTGTGTATTTGAACCTGACTCCACCACTTATAATCTGAGTGACCTTTGTACAGGCTCCCTGTTTCCATTTCTTTATCTCTTAAATGGGGGTGACATTGTTACCTTCCTCTCAGTGTGGTAAACAGCTCTGAGGCAGCGAAGAGTTCCCTTGAGTTCTTGATACTTATCTGTATTCTTCCCTCTGCTGGGCTTCTTTTCATGATTCTCCAATAAGCATTCAAGAAGGGTCAGAATAGCCAGGTCCTTTTTCTGCAAAAGAGAGATGTGTAATCAGGACTAGTAATTCACAGGCATTAAGGACAAATGTGGCAAAGGCCACAGTTCTCCAGAGCACCATTTTCAAAAAATTCACTCTTGTTTTGGTCCCCATAGCCCAGTGGTTATGGTGCCAGCCACATCACCAAAGTTGGCAGGTTCGAACCCAGACTGGGCCCGGTAAACAACAATGACAACTGCAACAAAAAAATAGCCAAGCCTTAGTGGAAGATCCCTGTAGTCCCAGCTACTTGGGAGGCTGAGGCAAGAGAATCATTTAAGCCCAAGAGTTTGAGTTTGATGTGAGTTTTGACACCAAGCCACTTTACCAAGAGTGAGATGGTGAGACCCTTTCTCAAAAAAAAAAAAAAAAAAAAAAATTCACTGTTGCCTAAAATGTTGGGATTTTCTTCGGGTGACTCATCATTTAGCTGATCCCTTCTCAATCTATCATTTTAAATTAAAATGTCACTTTTTTAGAAAGCTTTCCCTAATTTCCCCTGGGACAGCAAATTTCTCTCCCAGATTAATTTACAGTTACATTGTTTATGGAACTTTAACATATTTTTGTCCCTGCTCTGTCACTGTTATAGCTTATCTATGCTGTGAGGGACAAGTACTTCATTTAAAGCTTGAACATTGTCTGGCAAAAAGTACAAATTCAAGAAATGGGTAACAAATCGTATGACTGAGAGATGCCAAGGTAAGGAGGATATTGGTGTCAAAACAGACAAGTAAGACATTCAGTGGAACTAGGAGTCATTTTGTTCTTATTTATTTGATTCTTTTTATATTGCCACTTCATTCTTTTTCACCACCATGGAAACATTGTTTATTTTTATTTCAATTCTCTTCTTTTTCGAAAGAAAGAAAATGTCTTGCATGAGAAGTTAGGCTGCCGATAAAAAATTAAGAAAAGAAAAAGCCAACAGCCCTGAGCTTTAAAAATTCAGACATATGTGATAACATAGTCTTAACTCTCTAGAATTAACCATAAATTTTAAAGATAAGGGACTGTGAGAGAACTTCTTTTGAGTAGGTTCCCACCACTGTGCCTTTGAATTTTGACTTTAAGCAGACTTAATTGACTAAGATAGGCAATATTCCTTAAAATAAACAACTTTAGGAAAATATTCAGCCATTTAAAAATATTTCATGCTAAATCTATATTAAATATCTATAATGTAATTGCTATGGGAATTCTATAAAATAAGGATATTTGTTATTATTACAATAAAGTGAAATATGTATTAAAAAGATAAGCTAAAATCAGCAGTAGTTATATTTATTAATTAAAAATACTATTATGAATTAAAATTTTTATGAATTAAAAAGTACCTTTATAAATAGAAGTACTGATTGAAAATAAAAACAATGGAAACAATATAAAAGAATTGTACGAACTTGTATAAGAAGAAAAAGACTCATGAGAGGGAAGGAATGGGAAAGAGAGTACAGTAAAGTGTGATGTCAGGAAAATACAAAGCTGATGAAATTGTCACCGATACCATTTATTGAAAGCTCCAAAGAGAATCAGTAACCTAAAAAATATAGGTCTCCTGATGTATCTCCACGTATTTTTATTTTAGTTAATAAAATGGGCAGTGATAAAAAGCAGCTGACAGATATAGATGCTGGAATTTGCAAATTCAATGTACACGTAATGCACATTATAGAAGGGTAGAATTTAACAGTATAATGGGGTGGTACCTAGAAGCACCAATTCTTCAGAAATTACAAGAAGTCTCAGATCAAGATATTTCAAGTAGCCCTGGGGTTATCTGGGGACAAACAATTCAAGCCTTTCTCATGCCCAATGCAGAAGACATCAGATAAATTCTGACTTCAAATGTTTTCAAATTAATAACTGATTTATAATTCAATTAGATTGTAAGAGAGCAAATCTCCACAATGTTGAATGATGCTGGACAAGCTTTTAATCTTCCACAAAAATCCTCCAAAAATTTATTCACACTTGCTTTTTTTCTCTCCCATATGATTGCAATGCTTGTTCATTAGACTTAGAACTCTGAGTTTAATAACTGAGCTAGTTAATACCCAAATCAAGGAAATTCCTCTCAGCAAATGCTCTTGCTATCTAATGACAGTCCTAGACAATAATTCTTTAGAGTCTGTAAACACTTCTTTTCTTGCTCAAACAGATGAATTTCCAACCTCCTCCATGGCTCCTGGGAACTTCACACGGGTCACTGAATTTATTCTCACGGGTGTCTCCGCCCGCCCTGAGCTCCAGATTCCCCTCTTCCTGGTCTTCCTGGTGATCTACACGCTGACC
>CAUYTI010020968.1:0-15057 GCA_963575145.1 Galago senegalensis
AATAAAACTGAAGCAAGATTATTTTCCATTTGAAATTTTTATATAGTTTAAAAATGCTTCTGTATTCTTTGTTGGTATTGTGCCACTGCAAAACTTTAGTGCAGAGTTTATATTTAGCTAAACTGTTATGTTAATTAAGAAGTGTATAAATCTTTTATTCTTAATATTTGTAATTCTAAATAAATTGATCTATGAAAATTAAAAAAAAACAAAACAAAACAAAATACAGCATTCATGGGATGTGAAAGCTGCGTAGAGTATAGAATGTTCACATCTGAGAGTTCTACAGGGCCAACTGCAGGACTTGAGTATGTGAGGATTTTGGTGGTTACAGGAGGTCTTGGAACCAAATCCCGACAGATAATGAGGGACACTAGAGCTACTATTCACTAACGGCATGTCCTTTTCTACTGTTGACTACAATTAGGTCTAAATCCAGAGATCTGTTGGATGAGGAGAGGGATTCTTAGTGGGCAATAAAAAAAATTGAGAGAGAGATAAAGATACAAATACAGATACAGATAGAGAAAGAGAGAGAAAAGGGAGGGAAGAAGGGAGAAAAGATGAGCAAAAGAAAGAAGGAAGAAAGAGTTGTGATTTGACATTTGGCACATGTTAATTTATTTATCACTCCACTGAGATACTGAGGTAATAGAAGGTTCTATAATGAGGATAATGTTTTGCAAATATGAAACCAATCCATCTAATTTTTCCTAAGGTAGGCTCCCATGTAGTCTACCACGTTCTGGGCCAAACCTGAAGTTCATTTGCTCTTGGGAAGAAGCTAGGGGTATTTCCTAGAATACAGAGGCCATTAAGAAGCCTTTAGATTTGAAACCAAGTTTCTTTATTTACTAGTTGTTTTGTGACAACACCAAAAATAACTAGTCATGGTAAAATAGGAAACAATTTTCAAAGTTTCTCTGCATTCAGATTGTGATCCATCAGTGGGTGTCAGAAAATCAACTGAACAATATTAAGACAAGTTTTGAGTGTTGTTTTTGGTGAGGTTTTTTGTTTTACTTGTTTTTTCCTACTTATTGATTAGGACACAACAGAATTAAATAGAATCAAATGGAGAGTGAATGCATCACTCATATTAAGAATAAATACAGTTTTGTGAAACATGCCGTATTTTTCAAGTTCTAAAAAAAACAAAAAAAGAGAGAACCAATAGTGTGTGTATATATACATACTGTATGTGTATATATACATATAATATATATATGATATACCTATATCTATCCATCTATCTACCTATGATAGGACTTGTCAAGGCATTTGGCTCATGTAATTGTGGAGGCTGAGGTCTCACCATATACCCTCTACAACCTGGAGAAATTAGGAGTCTCCTGGAGCTCCAGCTTTGAGTTTGTAGAGTGGCAAACCTGAAGTTCTGATCTCCAAGGAAAGAATATGGGTGACCCTGATGAAAGATACAAGATGGGAAGGGAAGGAGGGAGGCAGAAAGGGAAACCTCACTTTTCCTCTGCCTTTTTGCTCTAATCCTGCCCCTTGGCCAATTAGATGCTGGATGGTGCCCACCCACATAAGGTGAAGGTATATTTTCCATATTCAGCCCACTAATTCAAGTGTCAGTCTCCTTAGAAAACACCCTTTTAGACATCCCCAGAGGCAATGCTTTCCCAGACATGTGGGTTGTTCTTTAATCCATTTAACACCCAAAGTTAACCATCACGCATCACGGATGCATGTACATCTTACTGTGAGAAGAAGGATCTCACAGGTGGTGGAAATCCCAGAGCTGAGGGAGTATGAACCATGCTGGATGGGATAATGAAAACACCAGGGCTATCACTGATGCTGCCCACTCCTTTTACAGGACCATGGGAGGAGATGACCGGCCTGCAATACCTACACTCACCCTTGCCAATTTTCTCAACCCTTCCATCCCACAGGGGTCATCAAGTCCATGTGAGCTGGTTAGAAAGAATCAGGTGAGCACAGGAGAGCTTCTTTTGTCTTTTCTAAAAGAGACTTTATTCCTCACTACTGGACTGTGGCATTTACCAGAGGGTCTTTTATGTCCTGTGGAGAGATATGAAAGTTATTGTAGAATAAAGTACAGAGGGGGCCAGGGTACTAAGAATGTTGTGAAGGATTGTTAAGGCAACCTCTTTGCCTGAAAGCCGCAGAGTTGTCATAGTGAAAAATGCATGTTGAGAAGAAAAATGCATGTTTAGTATAGACAAATATAGATTTTTTTTTCCTGGCCACTTTCCAGCCTGCAAGATCATATCACACATGAACTCAACAACAGACAACATCTCAATGAGCAGAATACCCAGGGAGCACTCTCTCCATGTCCTCGCAATCCACTGTGCAGCCAGCAAAACAAACAAGCATCTCCTGAAGCCAAGAGTGGAATGCAGACTGCTCCCTGTACTGAGAGATGCCCTGACTCTGTTCTTTCCCACTCCAGGAGACCACCTACCTTGCACTAGCACTACCTCTGTCATGAATCTACACAACAATGCAGGGTGGAGAGCTGGCAGGTGAAACTCTGAATGGCAGAATTTGAAACACAGGCTATCACTCACAAGTCTGATAAGTTCTGCCTACCTATTCTCACTGCCTCTACCATAGTCTCATCTGAAGACTTAGAGAAAATATGACCTGCTATTATGTACAGTCCCACTCAACACTATCTCAGAGCCAAGGATCCCTCTCATAACAAGATAGCAACAGGCATGGTCATAATATATTCCAAATAACTAGAAAATAGACAGCTGGGAAATACACTGAAGGGCAGAGGTGATGTGTTCCAGGACGCTCTGGCTCACACTGATGGCACGTATTTTATGCAAGCCTCATGAACTGAAAGCACGGACGTGTGGTCTAAGTGGTGATGGTAGGATTGGTTCCTCTTAAAAACCACTAAAATTTAATGTATGGAATTTGTGTTTCTTAACTTCGAAACCTTAGACTCAGATGAATAGAGGTCCCCTTTCCCTAGGAAAGACAGCTATCATATCATCCTGTAAAGAGTACCACTGAACTGAAAACTATAAATGTCATCCTATCACATGGGGCATATGGAACATCCAGCAGATAAAGTAAGGTGAGACTCTCTCGGTAAGGGCCCCTGGCCCTGTTGATTCTGGTTCCTTCAAGTTTGGCTTAACCATGGGGTGGAAAAGAGGGTGTCTTGGACCAACGGAGGCCACTGGAGAACCCCTATGCCATCATGTCCAAGGATAACTATACACAGTGAATTATAGCCACATGGCCCCTATGACAAGTAATGGAAAGCAATTGCAGCCTCACAGGCCATGCTCAGGGTTCACGAAGTGACCAACCTAGACAGGTTTAGGGAGAATAAGTGGTGGAGGAGTGACTGTGGAATGATGGTGGTGGGCTTGGAAGCACGGGCATACAGCGGGCAGGTGGCTTGTTTCAGTACCTGTTCCATAAATTCCATCTTTTGTGTTACAGAAATAGAGCTGCTCCAAAGACTGTCTGCACTTAACAGAGGCACAAGGACATCTGAGCTGTGAGTAGTTGTATTTCACGTGCTTTCCCTTCCATCTTCCCAGATAACATTTTAGGGCTTTGAAATCTTCTGGTTTCTGACTTTATCTCTTTTGCCACCAACATCACAATTTGGACGGATGAGACTCACAAGACACTTTGGCCTCAAGCATCACAAAGTACCCTGACTTTCTGAATTCACAATGAAGGGCCATTAAAGTCCAAGCCTTCCCCATTGCTTATTGTATTGCAGAGGCAGCCTACTGGAACCCCAGCCAGGAGACAACACTGAGTTTGAGTTTCAACAAACAAAATAAGGCAAAGGATTCCAATCAGAGGGCATGCAGGTGATCTAAGAACCCCATGGAGAAACTAGTTTACTAGTGGAAGCTGGGATCTAAATAATGAGAACTCTGATATTAAAAAAAAAAAAAATCCAACAAAACCAGGGGCTATAAACAGACATTTTGATGAATGAATGAATGACATTGATCCCAGGAGTCAGATCAGAGCAGAAATGCAATGCAAATGGCAAGGGGTTGAATCAAGAAAAGTCAAAAGGCCAAAAACCTACAACAAACACCAATCATGGCCAAGAATAATGACATAGCAACAGAGGTGTACATAGTCCAGTCTGAAGCAGTATTTTCTGGAAAATCTGCACAAATAGTGGCTTTTCTAGACCAATCCTTACATTTTAAAAAGAGGGACATTGGTATGTGTATAGGTGTGCTTGACACAGAAGTCCAGTGAGAGCCTGATAGATCCCCACTTCTGAAGGTCTAGAGGATCAAATATGTCACTTCAACAAAAATGGATCAGATTGTGACTCAGCTCAACTGAACTAATGCACACCCTAGGACTATAGCATATTAACTTATAAAAAATTGACTACTCTTCCTAAGTAATATGGAATTTTTTTTGATTGAGCAAAACATCTTCTTTTAAAAGTACATCTGTTAGGATGTCAGATTAATAATTGCTTCTTGCTTGGAGAGTGTGAATTCAGAACAGAAGGACTCAGTGGGGTGGTTCAGTTGATGACTTTATCCTATACAGATTCTATTCTGTAGATTCTACAGGAAATCTATAGGAAGGGAGGAACCACTATGGGGATGCAGGCTTGTTGTGACAGCTGTGTTACCCTCAGAAAACAATAGTGCCAATCTGATTCTGTCCTTTGCGTTGATGTTGGTCACTGATTGAAAGATATTTCTTCATACATACAAAGAATACTTTATTAGACTGTTTGTTGTATTTCCAGACTGAGGACAATCTTGTTCCCATGTACAGCAATGCATATATATATCATCTGTGCTCTGGTCTCTAAGATTTAAAAGATTCTTTCTCTTTGTTCTATGATGTACTTCTATTTTGGGCATGGTAAATATAGTTACTCAACATCCAAAGATAATTTCTTTAGGGGAGTACTTTTTAAAATGTTCTGATACCTTTATGGTATTTACATACTTATAATAAAATGGCCATTGAAATATTAGTTAAGACACCTGGCTATTAAGACATCTGGCTAGTTAAGACACTATTCCATAATATGCTACAAATAAGTGGTTGACATTTGAGATTGTTGCTTGAATATTTTGAGTGTTTATTTGCGCATCCTCAAATTGGGAAAAAAATATAATACTTATTCTGGTTGTTCCATAGAAATAGCACGTATTTAAAAAGAATTTAGATAGTGTACAAATCAGATGCTTGGTCTCTTGAGTGGTTCATAAAGATTTATAAATCTTATTGAATAAATTTTGAAGTATTTCAATCAACTTTAAAATAATAGATAATAAGAAATGAATGATGAGACTCTATTTGGTGTTTATTATTGCTTACATGCGCCTCAGGTTTTCTTCTTTAGCGTGTGAAAGGCCTTTGTGCCAGGACGCCAAATTGTGCTCATGACCCCCCCTCTTTGTTTCCTGTGCTTGTATGTAAATGAATCTTGATTAATTTTTACCTATTGTTCCATGCGTCAACAAATGACAATTCTAGTCAACAAACAATAGGAAAAACAGGAAAAGAAAATACCAAAAACAATTGAACCATAGACCCAATTTTAATTTCACTGAAAAATGCTGGCAACAAAATATCACCTTTGCCGTTAGTGATGTGCATTTTTGTAATTCATTCTTCTGCGGTGATTGTCCTTGGTTCATTCTAATCCTGTTAGAATTCCCTATAATGGTCATTAAATTTCAGAGTACTGCACAATTAAGGATTAGTTAACTATTAGACCGTATAATGCCACTCTGATTTATGCAAGCTTCATTAAAATCATTTCCAGCTAAGATCTGAGTGGGATTTGAAATGCATCAGATTTAAGAATTCAAATCCGTTTAATGAGATTTTTTTTCTTTCTTAAACTCCATCTATGCGCTTTTGTGACGCTAGATGCTTCCAAGAATGTTGGTAGTGACCACAGAAAAGAGCACATTTGAGAGAAGTAAGAGTTTAGATGGAAAGAAAAAAAATGAGAAGTGAGAGTTTAGATGGAAAAAGAAACACACACACACACACACACACACACATATTTGCATTACCATGATGCTGGAATGTCAGAGTTTTGGGGTCACACTGAAGTGGACAAATTATCTTTCAAAAATTGTCTCTAAGTAAATTTCTAAGTGTCCAAGTAAATCTTTCTTTTTCACTGAATTTAATACATAATTCTAATGACATACAGAAACTTGTGAAAAATGTGTCAGCTTAACTTGGCATCTGTTTATTAAGTCTTAGTTCTATAGGTCAGAATTTGGAGTGGGCTCAGCTGGACTCCCTGCTTGGAGTCTTGCAAACCTGAACGTAAAGTACTGGCTTGTCAAGTTCTTCTGGGTAGGGTGTAGGGAAGAATCCATCCCGAGGCTCACTCAGGGCATACCAAATCAGTGCCTTGTGATTGTAGGACCCAGGAGATTATTTCCTACCTTCCTTTCAACAGAGGGTTCCTCTCTTCTCCCAAGAGCAATTTTCATTCCTTCTTTTTATCTTCAACCCCACCCCCCAATGGCACATCCTCTTCTTCTCATGCTTCAGACTTCTGTGAGTCCCCTTTATGCTTCCCTCTGCTACATTCCAGAGATACTTCCATGCTGTTAGGGATTGCTGATTAGATTAAACTAGCCTGGATGTTCCCATTTTCTGTTTATTTTACTGTCAACTGATGAACAATCTCAATAAACTCTGTGACCGCTTCACATAACACCTAGGTTACTTTTTTTACTTGATGACAGGCAAAATAGCATCTTGAAATGAGGCAGATGGAGGGGCTGGGAATCTTTGGCATTTTTTTTTACCACAGGCTATAAAATGGAACTAATAGCAGGATATAAGCCAGAGAATTCATATGATGATGATAGGACATTACGTAGGTACAGAAATTATTACTGTCACATAGCAAACAATAGCATTCAGATGTTATATTTTAATATTGTTTTTTATCAGTTTCATTATTATCATTAAATTCAAATTTAAAAGATTGGGGAAGTCATAATTGGGACTTCAAAATACATTGGTGTTTTACTCTAAGGTTCACCTCCATCTAGCAAAGAGCAATCATGCCTAAAACTAAGGCTACACCATTCTACATGTTAAGGAGTGCCTAATTCAAGATTCTTTGGCTTTCAAGTAACAGAATCCTGGCTAAAATCAATCTAAGAACAATATAGTGCCACATTAGTTCCTGCAAAACGTTGCATAGGAGCCATGGATGATGGCAGTCTGAGAAACACACCTGTGATATAGCCTCACTTTGGCTTAATTCTCTCATATTAGCTTCTTCTCTGTGGATTATAGCTTATTTTATTTTTAAAATTGCTCATATTTGATTTATCAATATGAACATGAAATAATGTATATGAAGAAGTAACAAAACATAATAAAATAAACCCCATGAATGCACCGTTTAAGAAGCAAGACGTCATCAATAGCCATCTTTTAACCAAGCTTCCTCCCTAGCTCAGTCATTGCTTCCCATACAGAGTCTGATACTATGGTGGATTTTTGTGGATGCTTTCCTTGTTTAAAAACAAATAGGTTTATTAATGTGTTAATCCAGAGACAGAAATAAGTGGTTATTTCAGCACAGACAATGTAATAGAAATGACTAGGTTTAAATAGGAAAAGGTAAAGAAAAAGAGTGCTAAGGTTTTGTAGTAATAGTGATTTCAGATACCGTCCCTAGACCTGGGGAAACGTAGGAAAGAGTTTGGAATTATTAAGTCTTATCAGTCCCATAGAGATACAACTCAGAACTCAGTAACCCTCCAAAGAGGAAGTGGCTACACATTAAACCAGGTGTTTCTGACCTCAGAGGAAAGGCCCACAGCGTTGAGACCCAGTCCTTTCAATAGGCGGTGACAACTAGTGCTGGGGTTTCAGAACTCACAGGAGGTCCCCAGACCCCCGGGGAGGGGACATTTGTGGGTGTGATGCTTCTGAGTTTGTAGGAGGGGCCCCTGACATACAGTTGTGTGTAAAACCTGTAGGTAAAAGACACACACCAATGTGTGAGTGAACACAATAAAAAAGGTTTTCCCGATGCTGGAATAAACTCAAACTACATTGAATTTTGCTAGAGCTAAGAAATCTAATGTGAGCAGAGACATTGATGGGTTGACTCACAAGGAGATAAAATATAGGGAACAGCAAACAGACAGTAAACAATCCTTTCTTCCTCTTCCAATCCTGCAAATATTCTCAGATACATCTTCTTGGCACTGACTTATTTGGAAGACGGAAAACAAAGCAGCAATGTAAGGTCTCTTCTTTTTATGGCTGAATAGTACTCTACAATATACAGCTACCACAGTTTGTTTGTCCATTCATGGACTGATGGGCCTGGGTGGTTGGTTCCACATCTTGAAGATTATGAATTGAGCTGTGATAAACATTTTAGTGCAAATATGTCCTTGTAGTAAATGTTTTGTTTGTTTGTTTGTTTACTTCTGGGTAGATACCTAGTAATGGAATTGTAGGATCAAATGGAAGGTCCACTCTGAGGATTCTCCATACTTCTTTCCATAGAGATTGTATTAATTTGCAATCACACCAGCAGGACAAAAGTGTTTCCTCCTCTCTGAACCCACGCCAGCATCTGCAGGTTTGGCACTTTGTGATGTGGGCTATTCTCTCTGGAGTGAGGTGATATCTCAGAGCAGTTTTGATTTGCATTTCTCTGATGATTAGGAACTATGAGCATTTTTTCATGTGTCCATTGGCCATTCATGTGTCTTCAGTGGAGAAGTTTATGTTCATGCCTCTTGCTCTTTTTTAAAAAGTTTATGTGCACCAAGCTGTGGAAGAACTATAGAAAGTAATCAGGTGTAGATAAGGAAAAGCTATTTTAGAAATAGGAAGTAAAGGATGGTATTTTAGAAATGAAATCTGCAAAATATCAAACTGTGTGGCTGGAGTTGATGATCCTGAGGCTGGAAAGACAGGCAGAGTTCAGCTTATGAACACAGTGAAGCAACATGACAGAGTGGTTAGAAGCAGAGTTTGAATCTCCGATCCCCAATTACATGACCATGGAGAGTTACTTGAAATTTCCATGTCTGAGTTTTATCATCAGGGAAATGGAGAAGCCTCCTTGTGTTTTGATGTTAATTTATGCAAGTCACTAAAAACTCTGGCACATAATTAGCTCTTATTATTTGTTAGGTAACAATGTTATTATTCATCTAAAATTTAGATATATCAGCAGGTATATGGAATCATTGAAACATTTTAAGGAAAGAGGTTGTGCAAGATGATATTTTCATTTTAGGAATAAACATAATCACTCTAGCAGTGGTGTGAAAAGTGGCAAGATGAATTACTGAGATGGAATTAGGGTCATTAGAAGTTGTCTGGGACAGCAAGAACGAAGGCTGGTGTCACACCACACCACTGGGAGAGGGACTGAAGCAGGGAGACAGCTGGGAGAGATGTTCAGGAGGAACCGTCAACTGGACTTGCCACCTGATTTAGTGTGGAGATCATGGGAGAAACGCTGCCCTGGGAAGCAGTAAATAATCCGCAAAGAATGATCACGCCTACAAGACAATTCTTTATTGCTGCGAACATCTTTCCAGAGCAACAGCTTTGTAAATCACAGGAGTGAGTGTCTTCAGGAACTTGGAGAATCACAATGTTAACACTAACTTTTCGTGAACCTTGACACATGCAGCAGAAATTTTGTAAAAGAAGATACTTGGAGTGTGGCTTGAAGTTTTAAGGGGGAATTCATAGCAGTAAAGAAGGGAGGGTGTGAGATTTTGTTTCTAATACTCAAGTGACAAATCTCAGCAACATGTAAACCTATCAATTGTTACAAGATTCCTCTGTCCTGAACGTATGGTCTCATCATCTAGAATGGAAGAACCAAAGGAGGTCAGGAAGATTAAACACACACACGCACATGCACAAAGCACAGAAATATATGCACATATCATTATTTTTCTAATAACCACTATAGTATTAAAGAGCTCCATAACATAGCCAGTACTACTTAATAACTTATCATTATTTTGAGATATACAGAGAATAATTTTAAGAAATAATGTGGCTCAATTCTTTCATTTTAAAATGAGAATATTATATAATTAATGGTTAAGGCCAGGCAGGCTGGCTCATCCCTGTAAACCTAGCAGTTTGGGAAGCTGACAGGGAGAATTAGATGAGGCCAGGAAACCATGGCCTGGCCAACATGGTGGCCAACAAAGCAGGATCTTGTTTTTATAAAATATTTATAAGGAAAATATATTTATATTTTATATAAATGTATATTTTTCAAAATATATTTATATTTATTTATATATTTTGCTTATATATTTATACATATTTCATATATATTATATATACATATATGCAATATATATATTAGCTGGGCAAGGTTACAAGTGCCTGTAGTCCCAGCTTATAGGGAGACTGAGGCACAGAGGCTCATGAGCCCAAGAGTTCAGGGTGCAGTGATCTATGATTGCTCTACTGTCCCCAGCCTGGGTAACAGAGAAAGACCCTGTCTTAAAAAAAGAATGGGTTAAGACACCCCCAGAGCTTTCATTTACACAGAGGCAGAATTGTAGAATTACGACAAAGCCTAAAATGTCAACTATTGATCAGCAATATTTCTTCTATACTTCTCTGACACTTTTTTCCATCCCTGATTTTTTTGCTTATTTCCTTTCTGCCTTTTACTAATCCCTCCTTAAATACTCAGTGGGCATTATGGAATGGAAGACTGTCCTATGTGTAAGTAATTTTAGGCAGGATATTGTACTCAAATAGTTCACAGCCATAAAAGGCAATGCATATAAAAAAGAAAATCATTCAAACGTGAATGACCTGCTTAAGTTACACTCACAGGTAAAGAAAAATAAATTGCAATCATATAATTATCTCCTCCCTTACATTCTTCCATCAGCATTCACATTTGATTAGTAAGATTCTGATCTCCCAGCTTTACCAAGCTCACCAATCACCTTCTCTAGAAATTCTGGGAGATGGGGCCTGGGTGGGGTGTTCCTTTTATCTGATAGTCTGTCTGAGGTACCCCCTGTGTTGTGTTGTCCTCCATGCCAAGTCTGTACCATTACCCTTGCCACATTGCCACCTGCAGGGCACTCTCAGCTCTGCAGCTATTGTCCTCAGGCCATCATCCATCATGCCAGAACCCCACAGACCAACCAACTTCCATGTTCTTTACTCTCTGCCAGAGGGACACACATTTCTCATTAGCACAAATTTCAGAGGCACCTATCACAGCCGACTTTTGGAGGTTCCTGGGTGAGGCCTCTCTTTCCCTAGAATCCTGGAAACTGAGCTATAGAGTGGCCTCACACTATTTGACACTGGATCACTGGGAGATACACACATTGTCTTTTAACATTTTGTAATAAAACAAAACACATACTAGTGTTTTTACACCCTCATAATGCACACATTAGGTGAGATCTCACCTGATGCCCCCCCTTCTTCATACATACATCCTCCTGCCTCACCTCTCCCACTTCCCTTCACTAACTAGACTATAATAGTGTTTTACTGTTCTTAGGAACATGTAATTTTTTATATATTGATTTTATATTAGTATGGAGTACACTGGATATTAATTTTTTCATCCTTGTGATACTTTACTAAGATGAATGCATTTCAACTCCATCTAGGTAAATATAAAAGATGTAAAGTTTCCATATTTTTAATGGCTGCATAATATTTCATGGTATACATATACCACAGTTTTTGATTCATTCATGGGTTGATGGGCACTTAGGTTACTTCCACGACTTGGCAATTATGAATTGAACTACAATAAACATTCTAATGCAAATGTCTTTGTGGTAAAATGATTTATGTTCTTTTGGGCAGATACCTAGTAATATGATTACAGGGTCAAATGGAAGGTCTACATTTAGATCTTTGAGGATTCTTCATAATTCTCTCCAAAATGGCTGTATTAGTTTGCAATCTCACCAGCAGTGTAGAAGTGTTCCCTTTTCGGGTAGTGCCTGTGTCTCAGGGAGTAGGGCACTGAGGGTGGCCGATTTCAACCTGGCCCTGGCCAAACTGCAACAAAAAATAGCCAGATGTTGTGGTGGATGCCTATAGTCCCAGCTACTCAGGAGGCTCAGGCAAGAGAATTTCCTAAGCCCAAGAGCTGGAGGTTGCTGTGAGATGTGATGCTATAGCATTCTACTAACAGTGACAGAGTGAGACTCTGTCTCACAAAAAAAAAAAAAAGTGTTCCCTTCTCTCCACATCCATGCCAGGATCTGGTGTTTTGGGACTTTCTGATGTGGGCTAATCTTGTTGGGGGTTAGGTGATATCTTAGAGTGATTTAGTTTTCATTTCTCTGATGATTAAAGATTATGAGCATTTTTTCATGTGCTTTTGGTCATTCATCTGTCATCCTCAGAGAAGTTTCTGTTCAAATCACTTGCCAACTTATAGAGAAGATTGTTTGAACTTTTCTTATTGTTTGAGTTCTCTGTAGACTCTAGTTATCAGGCCTTTGTCAGATTCATAACATGCAAAAATCTTCTCCCATTCTGAGGGCAATTTGCTCTCTTTGTGGTACTCTTAGCTACGCAAAAGTTTTTCAGCTTGACCTAGTCCCAGACACTGACCAATCTCTCATGTGAGAGAACTTAAAGAAGCTCAACTGCCCATCCCAAGAAGCCAAGGGGAACTGTGAAATTAAAAAGTGAAGAAACATCTAGAGAGGATGTAGAGCCTTCCTGTTCTGCTCCTGCCCCTGCCTCTAATGTGTGTGAGACCATGAACACCTCCACGTTGTTGTGCCATGGTTTTTGCAAATAGAATTGCTGTTTGACATTTCATTCTCAAGGGAGAAAAAAATTTATTTACAAAGAGAAAATTTATAGATAGAATAATGAATGTAAATGTGTTACTAATAATTATTAAACCCCTTTTCAAGGAATTCATTATTTGTTTACTCCCTTTTGGAAAATGTTAGGAAGTATTTAGTTTTTGATTTTTCTAAATGAAATTTTCTGAGTTGAAGTGATTTGTGGTTTGGAGTTGAGAGGGAGAGAATTTTAGGGAATTTCAGAGAGTGACTAAATATTAAATTAATAACTAAGCAACACAAAACACACACGTAGAAAATGTCATGCATGACAATGAGAAAGAGGAAATGTGTATCACAAGAAGAATGATCAAAATCCTCGGGACATTGCAAGTGTTCAGAAAATCCCCAGACATGGATTACACCTTTGGAAATGACCTAAACGTTGTTTTTTTTTCTTTTCTTTTCTTTTCTTTTCTTTTCTTTTCTTTTCTTTTCTTTTCTTTTCTTTTCCTTTCTTTCTTTCTTTCTTTCTTTCTTTCTTTCTTTCTTTCTTTCTTTCTTTCTTTCTTTCTTGTCATATACACATAGCTCATGACTACATTTATACATATGTGGAGTACAATGTGTTGATTTTTTTTAACACAATCTGACATGGTTGCATCAAACCAATCAACATAGCTTTCGCCTCATTTACTTGATTATTGTGTTAAGATATTTATGTTCTACATTCGACAGGTTTGACTTCTACCCTTGCAATATGCTCCATAGGTGTGGTCCTGCCTTTTAGCCTCCCTCTATCAAACCTCCCCTCTCCCCTCCCTTCCTACTCCATTTCTCTCCTTCATCCTGGGCTATAGTTTTGATCTATCTTTCATAAGAAAGTGTTAGTAAAGGGCAGCACCTGTGGTTCAAACCCAGCCCTGGCCAAAAACTGCAAAAACTGCAAAAAAAAAAAAAAAAATAGAAAGAAAGAAAGAAAGAAAGAATGTAAGTGTGAGTAAATGTAAGTTGGTTTCAGAGAAGTACTGAGCACATTGGATACTTTTTCCTACATTATTGAGATATTTTACTCAGGAGAATATGTTCCAAGTCCTTCCATGTAAACATAAAAGAGGTAAAGGCTCCATCTTTTTTTAAGGCTGCATAGTAATAAATTGTGGCATATGTGTACCATAGAATACTATTTTGTTTGCTTTGTTTTTGTTTTGCAGTTGTTACTGTTATTGTTTGAACACAATTTTCAAATACTGTAGAAGACATTTAAAGCAATAAATATTTTGGTTCTGCAGCGTAGAACCTGAATGTCAAACATCACATAAGAAAAAGCTAATATTGATATGAACTTCTTATCTATGGAATCCCTGGCTCTGTTACTTTAACTCCCAAGGGAAAATGCAACAATATGCAGGGTTTATCATCGTCATTACCTTCTTCCCATTCGAAAGTTACTCCAGCCTTACAAGACACTTAGGGGTATGTCATAGCATTTGTTATCTGATAATCAAAACCTTTTTAAGTACTGTCTTCCCCAGTTTACATAAAGGGAGGCCTGCAGTTCAGTGATTTGAAATGAATGACAGGCCCCCCTTGCACTTCTGGAAAATACTCGCATCATCTTTTAAAGTTTTGTTATAAAACAAAACACATTCTAGAAAGTACACGCATGCATTGTTTAGTGAATTATTAAAATATGGACTGAAATTGGCATTTCAAATCAAAATCAGGATTATTGATTTGTTTAATCTTGTCTCCCTTCCATATCTTGGTTCTTAAGGATATACCAGATGACAAATTCAGAATCTCTCATCATTATTTATTTGTTTTATCCCATTTTCACACAAAGCATTCTTAAGGATAACCATGATCATACCACCAGCATCGAATACACTTTCCAAAAACAATTTTATTTTTGGCTTTCACTGTGTCATGCTGCTTTCATTGTTTACAGATTTATTTTATTTTATTTTATTTTATTTTTATTTTTTTTATTTTTTTTGAGACAGAGCCTCAAGCTGTCCCCCTGGGTAGAGTGCCGTGGCATTACAGCTCACAGCAACCTCCAACTCCTGGGCTCAAGCGAGTCTCCTGCCTCTGCCTCCCAAATAGCTGGGATCACAGGCGCCCACCACAACGCCTGGCTATTTTTTGGTTGCAGCCATCATTGTTGTTTGGCGGGTCCGGGCTGGGGATTCAAACCTGCCACCTTAGGTGTACATGGCTGGCGCCTTAGCCAGTTGAGCTATAGGCGCCAAGCCTCCTTTTC
>CAUYTI010020971.1:0-33400 GCA_963575145.1 Galago senegalensis
TACAACAAAGATATTTGTATCAGAATGTTTATTGCAGCCCAATTCATAATTGCTAGGTCATGGAAGAAGCCCAAGTGCCCATTGACCCACGAATGGATCAATAAACTGTGGTATATGTACACTATGGAATATTATGCAGCCCTAAAGAAAGATGGAGACTTTACCTCCTTCATGTTTACATGGATGGAACCGGAAAATGTTCTTCTTAGCAAAGTATCTTAAGAATGGAAGAAAAAGTATCCAATGTACACAGCTCTAATTTGAAACTAATTTATAGCTTTTATAGGAATGTTATAATCTAATAATAGCCTTAGAATATGGTGAGGGGGAGGAAGGGTGGGTGGGTGGAGGGTAATTGGAGGGGTCACTTCTATGGTTTATCCTACAAGGGTACAAGTGAATCTTTCTAAAAGCAGAGTATGAATGTCTTAACTCAATAATTAAGAAAATGACATGAAGGCTATGACAGTTTGATGACAATATTTCTAAATGTAAATGAAAATACCACACTATACCCCATAATTGCATTAATGTACACAGCTATGATTTAATAAAAAAAATCTAAAAAAAAAAAAAAGAATATTCTGTTCATTTGTCTGAGCAGGAAATTGAGGCTTAGAGAGTTACTAAGCTGCCCAAGGTTACAGAAGAAACGTGTTCCAGAACCAGGATTCTATCCCAGACCTCAAACACTTAACCCTCCTCGATACCTCATTTTCCCACTCTACAGGATGGTTTCATCTTCCTTTTACCTTGATGCATATATCTTAGGCCTTTTTAAATACTTGGTTGGCAATAGTCAAAAACAACATTGTAAAAAAGATATGTCATGTGATAAAGTTTTAGTTATAAGGCCAAGAGATTTTTCAAGAGTTGTATTTGAGCCTGAACTCACAACTTTCTCTTCTCACAAATGTTATTTAGAGTAAAATGATGCACCAGGAATATTTTTAAGTGTGCCCAGGCATACCACACCCATCTAAATAAACATTTGAGTGCATGATAATTGACTATGTAATGGGATGTTAAAATGGGATGATCCTGGGCGGCACCCGTGGCTCAAAGGAGTAGGGCACTGGCCCCATATACCAGAGATGGCTGGTTCAAACCCAGCCCCAGCTAAAAACTGCAACAACAATAACCAAAAAAAAAAAAAAAAAAAGAGGGATGATCCTTCGTGAGTTTCAGCTGTGGCCTCAAGATAGTTGGTGCCAACTTCTTCCTCTTTGACATTCCTCTCACTGTTGCTTAAAAAGGGGATGAGAATGGGGACCCACCTGCTCCCCTTCTGTATCTGCGGAGGGAAGGAAAATGCCAACAACTTTCCCTAAAGGAATTCTTGCTCTCTGATCTCCAACTACTTCTCTTGGCTTCTACAACCTCTGATACAGTCTAGTGAGATGCAGTCTAGGTTGCCTTCTTTGAAAGTCCAGCTTGGATGCCCAATGACCCCATTAGGAGTGATGGAGTAGTTGTGTCCCTTGGGCTTGGGGGCCCAGTGGACTGGAGTCTGCTTCACGATTAAGTCATCTACAAGAGAGAGGAAGAGCTTATGGCGGTTGAGACTCCCTGTAGGAGACAGTAGCCTGGGGTTGCTTTAACTCTGGCCTGATTCAGGTGTGTGGAGGGCCAAGGAGCCTCCTCCAGAAAGCAGCTGGGCAGAGCCCACCAGTTATTCAGGGCCTAAGGAAAGAACTGGAAACTTCCAGTAAGAGCAGATTTATTCAACAGCATCTAGGGAACTACAGGGGAGAGATATCCAACTAAGGGGTGTGAGGCTTTCCAAAGAATCCATGGAAGGTGCCCTGGGGGAACAAGAAACAGCTTTACACCCGCATGGAACTCAGGGGACCTGGCTGCTGGCTCCTCACAGTGCCACCTAGCAAGGCTTTTCTGCCCCTTTCATCTTTCCTCTCCATACTCCTGCCAACTCTGGACATCAAGAGACTATTCTCAGTGGCCAAGAGGAAGAGCAGTAAAGGTGCAAGGCAGAGAAAGAGAAAATTCAATCATGCCCCTTCCTAATTGAAGAAAGCAAGCCTGAACGTGGGAGAAAGAAATTCTAAACGTTGGAGGTCATTTTTAGGTTTTTAAGTATTACCTAATATTACGTACATATTAATGACTGAGCTGAGATTATTTGGAGAAGTAAGAGGAGCAAGGTCTTTTAAAAACTCTGAGCATGGTCTGAAATACTAAAGGACTTCAATTACATCCAGGGCAGAGGCAGCAGCTACCCTTACGGATGTTGTGAGAGTGGGCAGAAGGGGGTGTCTGGGGGAAATGCATTAGGATGGTGCCCCCCTCTCTGTCTGCTTGTCCAAAGCACACCCTTGGTCTCACCTCCTCTCCTGCTGACTCAGCCTGCTGCAGACACCCTGGCATGTCCGACTCAGAGGGACATTTTGCATCTGCTCTGCCCTCTCCCTGGAATGTTCCTCCCCAGGGACCCACATGGGCTGCCCTCTGCCTTCCTTCCCTGCTTTTTCTTAGCCATTTTCCTAATTATGCAATGCAAATCATCCCCCCCCTCGCTGCTCTCTGCATCCATATTCCTGCTTTCCTTTGTATTTCACAGCCCACATCACCACCTTTCTCTAATCTGTATCTGTCTGTGGTATGCCCCCAGATTTGGAAGGGAAACTATCTTGTTTACTCTCCTTCCCAAGCACATGGAATGGTGAATGGCACTTAAAGGTGGCCCCAATACATATTTGTTGTTGCTGTTGCTGAGTGTTATCTCTGCTTCCCCAAATTTCTTTTACCTTTTGGAGTACAGGTTTACTCACTATTATACAAACTAAGCCGGTCTGGGCAAGTTGACTTGCACCTTTATGTCCAAAGCATGTTTTCTCTGTCTGGGACACAAAGAAACCCAGGGGAGGGAATTCACTTAGCATTAAGATGCCAGGGACCTGATGCCTTGGAAACTATAGGCAGGTTACCTGAAGGAACAGACTTTTTCTGAATCTGAGAAGAAGGAATGTAGTCACAGAGCTCCTTCTCACTCTAGCCTGAGGGGCTGCTTTTATGAATTTTTGCCACACATCCGCACAAAAGATGAGCCTTTCTCCAACTGAGGGAAAGAATTTGAGAAATTTTTACTAGAGTCTTGTCAGGGTAGAGACTCTATCAGGGAAAGTGATTTTCTGCAGCAGTTCAGGTCATAAGGAAGTGTGATTCTTTGTGTGACAAGCTGCTAACTTACCCTTGGAGTGAGATAAAGGAAACCTTTCAGAAAGGGCTACTCAGAGCATCCTGATGAAGTGTGCCCCTCCACCTTCCCTCCTGTACACACCCCCACACCCCGCTTGCCTGAGAGTCAGATCTTCCCTACACACCTGAAAAGCAATTCTTCAATCGGGAGAGGATCGAAGAATGATATGAAATAAAAACACTCCTTTCCCAATAAGACTTCTCCTGCGAGTTCCTGGCCTCTGCCCTCTCTCCATTATCATTAGTAAGGTGTCTCTACTTGCAAGGGAGAATGTTTTTCTTAGTAATGTGGCTTGGCTTGGAAATTATGTTTTCAGGGATGATGAAGATTAATTTGGTGCGGTAACAGAAAAACCAGGACTATATGTAATTGTTGCCTAGTAAGTTTAGAGTGTGAGTTTGGAACTAGACATCTTGGATTTGAAGCTGAGCTCTATCCCTTACCATCCGTGTGACCTTGGATATCTCAACTTCTCAGTGCCTCAGTTATTTCATCTTTATAATGGGGATAGTAACAACCCATCTCAGAGTCTGCTGTTAGGATTAAATGAGTTAATATCTGAAAAAGGCTTAATGCAGTTCCTGGCACATAAGAATAGCCCTGTAAGTGTTATCAATCATCATTGTCGTTGTTGAGGTCATAGCGAATCAATATAACCACCACCACCACCACCATCATCATTATCTTGTAAAATGTGACCTACTTTGACACTAGGCTAGGACTTAATAGAGATAAAGCAACCAGTTGAATCTCTCAATAATATGCATCTCAGGGTTAGCCATGGCTTGATTGTTGGACTTCTTGGGGAAGGAACCTACTATGGTCTGAATGTCTGTGTCCTTCTCAAACTTATATATTCAAATCCTAACCCCCAAGATGATGGCATTAGGAAGTTGAGGCCTTTGAGAGGTGATTTGGTTACCAGGGTGGAGCCCTCATGAATGGGATTAGTGCCCTTGTAAAAGAGGCCTAAGAGAGACCCTTGGCCCTTCCACCATGTGGAAGAGAAAGGGGAGAAAGGGGCCATCTATGACCCAGGAAGTGGACACTCATTAGACAATCTTTGAGCACCTTGATCTTGGACTGTCAAGCCTCCAAACTGTAAATATTTGTGTTGCTGAAACCACCTGGTCTATGGTATTCTGTTATAGTATCCCAGATTGACTAAGTCACCTGGAAGGGGAGTGATTCTAGACTTTTGTTCCTTTCTTCTCTGCTCAGAGATTTATAAAGGTCTTTAGACCATTCTTGTGAAAATCTTCTATATAGATTTGGTCAATCAAATGAGCAAAGAATGATATCTACATTGCTAAAAAAAACTGGAAAAAATCTAGTGAAAAAGCATAAACTAGAAATGGATCTAAAATATATAGCTTTAATTATGAGACCAGAATAAAACACAAACACAAAAAATCTCCTCTAAATAAAATCTAAACCAACTAATATTTCTCTGTTGTAAAGACTCAGGCTTGTAGATTTGACCGGGGAAAGGACTTGGGCTGCCATTATTGTAGTTCACCTTTCTCCCTCAGGGTACAAACTCTGGAATGCAGCAGTGGAGGGATTTGCTTTTGCAAGTTGCCACATGATGTATAGTTTTTATAGATGGCTCAACTCAGAGCATCGTCTGGTGCCTGCTTTGCACACTTCCCAGGCAGCCCCAAGCATTTCAGATCAGTCTCTAAGGATTTCTTTAAGTTTTGCAGTTTGTTGAAGCAGAAATGTTTCCTGCATGATTAAAAACAAATTCTGAGACCAGTGTCCACCACTGTTTGTTTTATAAATGAGGTAATCATAAGAAAATGCAATAAACAAGCCTGAAATAGTCTTTGGTCTATTGTGAACATGGGACTCTGGGTGTGTCATGGGTTTTAGAATGATTTTCAACCCTTCCCCTTCTGGTCTGCAAACTCATGTAGGAACTCACCTACATGATCTCAGGCTGATTAAATTTGTGTGTATTTTTTTTAATTAAAATTTTAACAACCAGCACTATTAAAAAGTTACTCCTGATACCTGTTCTAAGTGTTCCTGGTCTCTTTTTCTTTTTCTTTTCTTTCTTTCTTTTTTCCCCTCATTTCCTGCAAGAATAGAAGCTGCTCCCTGCCACTGGCATGATGACCTTTGATGCTATAGAAGCTAGCAGGTTCCCTGTGCACCTTCTCTTTCTGGAATTTCACTGTCTTCTGCAAACCGCATGGAGACACATTTGAAGGCAGTGAGAGGCAGACCTTTGGGGCTTCTCAAATTACAGCCATCACAGAAGTTTCCTCTTTTACTTATTATTTGCTGATTGACTGATTAGCTCAGTTTCTCTGGATGAAGAGAAGGCAACTAGTTTCTAATGACTATATAAATATCACATAATCCCATAAACCTGTTTGCTTACCATATCCAAAGAGTTAATGCTTAGAAGTTTGATGTTGATTACAAATGATTTGTTTTACAGCTAATCTGATTTCTTATTCTAGTCACATATAATAAAAAAAAAAATGTCATTAATATATTTGGGTATATTAGGTACTGACAGAATGCCAGGCACTGACATTATGCCAGGCAGAGACTGAACAACTCTGGGAAGTAGACAGTAATAATAGGCCCCTTTTACAGATGAGAAAACTGAGGCCCAGAGATTTTAAGTAACTTGTCAAACATTAACACATTTAGGAAGTGGCGATGCTTCTGCTGAACATTCCCTGCAAGAGCCAAAGCATAAATAACTGGGCATTGTGGTGGGCACCTGCAGTCCCAGCTATATGGGAGGCTGAGGCAAGAGAATAACTTAAGCCCAAGAGTTTGAGGTTGCCATGAACTGTGATGTCATAGCACTCTACTGAGGGCGACATAGTGAGACTGTCACAACAACAACAACAAAAAAGAAATGCTTTCCAATATAATCTCTTTCTGAATAAGTACAGGGAAAGATTGTATTTCTATAGAAGTTTTTACATTTCAAAACTGCTTTGGGCTCGGCGCCTATAGTTCAACCGGCTAAGGCGCCAGCCACGTACACCTAAGGTGGCGGGTTCGAATCCCCATCCTGGGCCCGCCAAACAACGACGGCTGCAACCAAAAAATGGCCAGGTGTTGTGGCGGGTGCCTGTGGTCCCAGCTACTTGGGAGGCGGAGGCAAGAGACTCGCTTGAGCCCAGGAGTTGGAGGTTGCTGTGAGCTGTAATGCCAGGGCACTCTACCCAGGGGGACAGCTTGAGGCTCTGTCTCAAAAAAAAGAAAAAAGAAAAAAACAGAAGCAACCAAAAGAGAGCTTCCACATGTCCCATTACCATGTACTGAAAGACGGCTTCCATCTTCTTAACATGGACCATTGTGCATGCTTTTATGTGGGGCCAAGCCCTGCACTTGGGCACTGAACTCAGCCCCTCAGACCTACTTATACACATCATTCTTGCAGGTTTTCTCTTTCTCACTTCCCCTTGTATCACCTGTTTTCCCTTTCTAGTGGGTCATTCCCATAAGCATACATGTATATCCCCCTCCCTCAGTAATCTTGAACTTTTCTTCTACATATAGAAAAGCTCCTCTGAAAGTGCCTGTACTTGTTACCTGCAATTCCTCTCCTGCTGACTTCTCTTAAATACAATCCATTCAGCTTTCTCCCCACCATCTCATGAAAACTATACCTGTCAAGGTTGCTAGTGAAGTCCATGCTGTCATGTACTTTGGTTAATTTCTTTTTCTTTCTTTTTTTTTGAGACAGAGTCTCAAGCTGTTGCCCTGAGTAGAGTGCTATGGTATCACAGCTCACAGCAACTTCCAACTCTTGAGCTTAAGTGATTCTCTTGCCTCAGCCTCCCAAGTAGCTGGGACTATAGGCTCTCACCACAACACCTGGCTATTTTCTTTCTGTTTCTTTCTCTTTTTTTTTGTTTTTTGCAATTGTCATTGTTGTTTAGCTGGCCTGGGCCAGGTTTGAACCCGCCAGCCTTGGTGTATGTGGCCAGAGCCCTACTCACTGAACTACTGGCTTTGCCTACTTTGGTTAATTTCAAAAGAATTTATTCTTTTTCTTCCTCTTCCCCTCTCCTCCTTTTCTTCCTTCTCTCTCTCTGTCTCTTTTTTTTTTTTTCTTTTTGTTTTTCTTTGAGACAGACTCTCATTCTGTTACCCTGGGTACAGTGCCCTGGCATCATAGCTCACAGCAACCTCAGACTCTTGGGCTCAAGAGATTTTTTTGCCTCAGCTCCTAAGTAGCTGGAACTACACCGCCTGCCACAATGCTTTAGAGACAGTGTGTCCCTTTTGCTCAGGCTGGTCTTGAACCTGTGAGCTCAGGCAACCCACCCGCCTTGGCCTTTCCTTCTTTCCAGAGTGTTAGGATCACAGACACGAGCCACTGTCCCTGGCCTTTTCTTCTTCTTTCTCTTCCCCTTCTTCTTCCCCTTCCTCTTCTACTACTTCCTCTTCCTCCTCTCCTTTATCTCTTCCCTTCCTCTTCCTCCTCTTCTTCTCCTTTTCCTCCTTCTCCTCTCCCCTCCTCCTCCAGTCAAGGGCTCCCTCTGTCACCCAAGCTAGAGTGCAGTGGCACTATCATTGCTCACTGCAGAGTCAAACACCTGGGTTTAAACCATCCTCCTGCCTCAGCCTCCTGAGTAGCTGGGACTACAGGTGCCCACCACCATTTCCAGTTGATTTTTTAATTTTCTTTTTTTTTTGCAGTTTTTGGTGGGGGCTGGGTTTGAACCCACCACCTCCAGTATATGGGGCCAGCCACAGGCGCCTTTGAGCCACAGGCGCCTCCCAATTTTCTTCTTTTTTTTTTTTTAGAGACAGAGTCGCACTCTGCTGCCTTTAATAGAGTGCTATGGCACCCATCATAGCTCACAGAAACCTTAAGCATTTAGGTTCAAGTGATCTCCTTGCCTCAGCCTCCCAAGTAGCTGTAAATACAGGTGCCCACCACAATGCCCAGCTAATTTTTTCATTTTTAGTGGAGATGGGGGTCTTGCTCTGGTCTCACACTTCTGAGCTCAGACAATCCACTGGCCTTGCCTCAGCCTTTCAAATTGGTAGGATTACAAGCATAAGCCACCTTGCCAGGACTGGATTTAAAAATTTTCCATAGAGATGGAATCTTGCTCTTTTGCCCAGGCTGGTCTTGAACTTTTGGTCTCAAGCAATCCTCCCTTCTTGGTCTCCTCACGTGTTGGAATTACAGGGTGAACCACCATGGAGATTCTCACCATCACCAAGTCACTCAGGCCAGAAACTTTACTGTCATCCTAGACCTCTCTATATCCCTCATGCTTAGTCTATAGTCAGCCACCAACCTCTGTGAATTCAAATGTGATAATGTCCTACTTTTTTTTTCATATCCACGGCTATATTCCAGGCCTTCAGCTACTCTTAGTGTGTTGCTATCATTTTTTAATAATGACCCTGCATAGTTCTTGTCCTGGAATATCCTGCATAATCCAGCTAGAGTATCTTTCTTAAAAAAAAAAAAAATCTACTGTTTAAACAGCCGTCATTGCTATCCATTGCCTTCAGGATAAAATACTTGCTTTGAAGTAAAAGCTCTTCTGAATATTGATATACTTTTGCTCAGGGAAAGTTATTCCTAAGATTAATAGTTATAAAAGAAAAGGGGAAAAGACTGAAAAGTTATTCTACATAAAATCATAAAGCTTCATTATATTAAAATTCACTCTATTGGGCGGCGCCTGTGCTAAGTAGGGCACTGGCCCCATATACCAAGGGTGGCGGGTTCAAACCTAACGCTGGCCAAATAACAACAACAACAAAAAAAAAAAAATTGCTGGGCATTGTGGCCAGTGCTTGTAGTCCCAGCTACTCAGGAAGCTGAGGCAAGAGTATCGCCTAAGCCTGGGAGTTGGAGGTTGCTGTGAGCTGTGTGACACCATGGCACTCTACCAAGGGTGAAAAAGTGAGACTCTGTCTCTACCAAAAAAATAAAATTCACTGTATTATAATTAGGGTATGAAAATGTACAATTTGCATATATACGTGTACATATATTGTGTATAAGAGAAGAAATTCAAAAGTTGGCTCAGTGCCTGTAGCTCAGCGGCTAGGGAGCTGGCCACATACACCAGAGCTGGTGGGTTCGAATCCAGCCTGGGCCCGCCAAACAACAATGACAACTACAACAAAAAAATAGCCAGGCATTGTGGTAGGCTCCTGTAGTCCCAGATCCTTGGGAGGCTGAGGCAAGAAAATTGCTTAAACCCAAGAGTTTGGCTTGGTGCCTATGGCTCAAGTGGCTAAGGTGCCAAGCCACATACACCTGAACTGGAGGGTTCAAATCCAGCCTGGGCACGCCAAATAATAATGATGGCTGCAACCAAAAAATAGCCTGATGTGTGGCGGGCACCTGTAGTCCCAGCTATTTGGGAGGCTGAGGCAAGAGAATCACTTGAGCCCAGGAGTTCAGGTTGCTGTGAGCTGTGATGCCATAGCACTCTATCCAGGGTGACAGCTTGAGGCTCTGTCTCAAAAAAAAAAAAAAAAAAAACCAAGAGTTTGAGGTTGCTGTGAGCTGTGATGCCATAGCATTCTACCCAGGGTGACAGCTTGAGACTCTGTCTCAAAAAATAAAAAGAAACTCAAAAGTTAAATGAGCTAAATAAAAGGCATTTACACAATTGTTATGGGCAGAGGGAGTTAACAACTTCAATATATATGGAAAAAATAAGTTCCTATTGAAAGGCAGGGAGGACTTAGGGAAACCAATGGAAGAAACAGTGATTTCCAATGAGGAGATGAAAACAATGTTTAACTTCTTCAGTAAAAAAAGAAATGAGGTGGGCAGCACCTGTGGCTCAAAGGAGTAGGGCACCAGCCCCATATGCTGAAGGTGGCAGGTTCAAACCCAGCCCTGGCCAAAACTGAAAAAAAAAAAAAGAAATGAGGCCAGGCTCATTGGTCACGCATGTAATCCCAGCACTCTGGGAGGCCGAGGCGGGTGGATTGCCCTGAGCTCACAGGTTGGAGACTAGCCTGAGCTAAAGCGAGACCCCCACCTCTAAAAAAATAGCCCAGCATTGTGGTGGGTACCTACAATGCCAGCTACTCAGGAGGCTGAGGCAAGAGAATCGCTTGAGCCCAGGAGTCTGAGGTTGCTGTGAGCTATGATGCCCCGCATTCTCCAGGGGGTGACAAAGTGAGACTCAAAAAGAAAAAGAAAAAGAAAAGAAGTGCAGATTGAAATGACAAAATACTACAGCATTTTCCCTTATGAAATTGGCAAAAATAAGTTTTTAAGTAATGAAAAGTGCCCCAGAACTTCAGAAATAATAGTTAGGCATTGTTAATAGGGACAAACTGTTAGAGACTCTCTGAAGGGTAGTTGGCCACTCTGTACCAAAGCACCCTGAAAATGTGCTCTTTGACTTTGAAAATGATAATAGGCTGGGCACATATAGCTCAGCGGCTAGGGCACCAGCCACATACACCGGAGCTGGTGGGTTTGAATCCAGCCCAGGCCTGCCAAACAACAATGACAACCACAACAACAAAATAGCCAGGTGTTGTGGCAGGTGCCTGTAGTCTCAGCTACTTTGGAGGCTGAGGCAAGAGAATTGCTTAAGCCCAAGAGTTTGAGATTGCTGTGACCTGTGATGCCACAGCACTCTGCCCAGGGTGACAGCTTGAGACTCTGTCTCAAAAAAAAGAAAATAAGAAGAAAATGATCATAGACAGGAACAAAGGTAGTTCATTGCAAAACTGTTTATAAGAGGAAAAACAACATAAACAAACAAGCGATAACAACAACCTAGAAATCAACTAAATATTCTAAAAGAGGGGATTGGGTGCATATACCACAGAACTTCCACATATTGAGATGAATGATGGAATGTTATTCGGTCATTCAAACAATATTTCAGGTATGATAGTTTGCATACGAAATAAGTTATTAGCTGTCCTCGCCCAGCCCTGATTTGGTGCCTTGGCCAATCTTTTCCACACCTGGCTTTTTGAGCCTGTTTCCTCTGCTGCTCATTCATGCTCTGTTCCTGCCCTTCTCCCCTCCCTGGAGACCAGTCTTGCCTGAGACTCTGGCCTCATACCAACTGGATTCCACCTGCCCAGAATGTTCTCCCCTTTCTTCTTCACTTGACTAACTTCTGTGCATTCCCCCAAAACCCAGATCCAGGGGAATCCTTTCCTAACTCCCTCAGATAGACTAGGGGTTTGTTCTCTGTGCCCCAAAGCAGTTTTTCCCCAGTTTTATTCTAATACTTGCACATCTGTAGGAAACGCCAAGAGCCAGATGACATCCGAGCAAGATGATCTGCAGCTGAGGCGTGGACCTCAGGCCATTCCTCCACAGGAGTTCCTTGTGGAAGAAGAGCCTGTGCCTTCAGCACGTAGACATTGTTAATTACTCTCCTCACCTGTGTTGTTCTGGCTCAATAAAAGGCTGGTGCAGAGGTTGCTCGGGGTTACCCAGAAAGTAAGGGCTAGCCCGCCTTCCACAAGCTTGTACTTCTAATCCGCCTCTTGCCTGATTCCTTCCTGCGCTAATGGTAACAGAGAACAGGGCCATAGGAGCCCAACGGGTCGTGACACCCATCTATAACCTGTCTGTCTACACGATTACTTTCCCAACCAGACCATGAGCTCTTGAGAGTTAAGAGGAGGCTTTTTGTTCCTCTCCTCTTCTCTCCTCTCCTCTCCTCTCCCCTCCCCTCCCCTCCCTCCTTTCTTTTCTTTTCTTTTTTTTTTTTTTTTGAGACTCTGTCACCCTAGACAGAGGGCTGTGGCATCATCATAGCTCACAGCAGCCTCAGTCTCTTGGGCTCAAGAGATCCTCTTGTTGGGTGGCGCCTGTGGCTCAAAAGAGTAGGGCACCAACCCCATATGCTGGAGGTGGCGGGTTCAAACCCAGCCCCAGCTAAAAACTGCAAAAAAAAAAAGAGAGAGAGAGAGAGATCCTCTTGCCTCAGCCTCCCCGGTAGCTAAGATTACAGGTACCCACAATGATGCCTGAGTAGTTGTGTTTTTTTTATTTTTATTTTTAGAGGAGACGGGGGTCCACCTCTTGCCTAGGCTGGTCTTGAACTCCTGAGCTCCACCTGCCTTGGCCTCCCAGAGTGCTAGGATTATTGCAGGTGTGAGCCACCATACCGGCTTTGTTTTTGTTTTCATTCCCAGTGTCTGGCATAGTTCTTGGCATTCAATAAATAAATAAAGCTTGTGACTTAAAGAAGCAAAACTTGAAACTTGGTGATCTATAACCACAGCTAACTGATCACATTGAAGTTCCATCAAACTGTGTGTAGGTAAAGGAGAGAGTGTGTTGTATGTGTGTAGATGTGTATTTGAATAAATAAATAATTAGATTAATTTAAATAAATAAATAATTGGGGAGGTCCATTGTATTAAATTTGAAGCAAAGAAACATAACCACATACTTCTTACAATTCTTGGAATATAATCAATACTTCTCAAGACCTTATTTCCTCAGAAATGATATCTTCTTATAGAGTAACAGGAATATTTTGTATGATCTTATATTTTCTCGGATAAAAAAAAAATCTCCCTAAATAATATTATATAAATCATGATACAGATGTTAGCAAATATATTTTAATATATGCGTTAGTTAACAGTTCAATCAAGCTTCAAAAAACACAGGGCCCCAGTCCATCTAATTAGCTCCTGAATCTCTAGCTCATAGCAGAGACTCATTACTAACATCATTAACAGAATACACAGCTATTTGTTCAGGTCCAAAAATTAAATGTTTGTTGGTGGGACAAACTGGGCTTTGAATTTGGATTATGTTCCTTATAATTGTTGGTTGGGAAAATTACCTTTTTAAATCTCATAGGTTGTTGTGTGTGTTTATGGGAGAGCCCTAACAGGGATATAAGTCACTTATTATTTGATAAGAAATGTTAGGTATTATTTTTTTTCTAATATGAAGTTTCCACCTTTGGAATTAGTCTCTTTTTTTTTTTTTGAGACAGAGTCTCACTTTGTTGTTTTTGGTAGCATGCCATGGCATCATAGCTCACAGCAACCTCAAACTCTTGAGCTCAAGCTATTCTTTTGCCTCAGCCTCCCAAGTAGCTGGGACTACAGGCATCTGCCACAACGCCTGGCTATTTTTAGAGATGGGGGTCTACCTCTTGCTCAGGCTGGTTTTGAACTCTTGAGCTCCAGCAATCTACCTGCCTGGGCCTCCCAAGTGCTAGGATTACAGGTATGAGCCACTGCACCTGGTCAACACCCTGCTATTTTTAGAGACAGGGTCTACCTCTTGCTCAGGTTTTGAGTTCCCGAACTCTAGCAATCTACCCACCTCAGCTTACAGATGTGCACTAGGATTACAGATGTGAGCCACCACTCACTCTTGGCCTTGGTATTAGTCTTTTATTTATAGACTTTTATGCCTACAACTTATATTTGAGCTTCACAAATAATATGCAGGGTAGCAGGAGGGGGGTATACTCATGGTATAGATAACAAAAACGAGACTCAGAGAGTTTGGATATACGACCCCAGTTACACGGTTAGGCTAGTACGTGTTCTCAGAGCCCTGTTGAACATTTTCTGCTGAATTATACTGCATCGCAGCTTTATTAAAACTCTTGGGTGTTTTTCTGACTGTGACTTAAAAAGCATTTTGTTTTTCTTTTCTTTCTTTCTTTTTTTTTTTTTAAACTCTGAGGCTTCTCACTACCTGCTTTCCCCAGTTTGCTCAAATAAACCGAAGACATGAAGAATACAAGATGAAGGTTTCAACTTGTTACCATCCTAAATCATGTACGATGTTGAATTGACTTCCTGAAAAGTATGGATCTACCACTAATGTGCCATTACTCAGCCCCTTCTGATGTTTATCAAGGGCTGTATTCCAGAGGCTCAAATATATGTGATAGCACATTGGACGTGATAAGTGGCTTTGGTTTTTAAATGTCAAGTATCATTATCCTCAGAATACCATCTAACTGCAGTGTTTGCACTTAGCTTTTAGACATTTTCTCCTCTTCCACCTCCACATATAACTGGAAAAGAAGCTGAAGACTCTTCTTATTCATAAAGGGAAGTTTTAGTAGAGTGTAATTGGCATTTTAGGTAGGATTTGTAGTCTGAAAGCCTTAGACCTTGCTTTCTGCACGGTATGCTAACTGACATTTAAAATGTCTCTCTCTGGTTTCCAGACAAAATTGAGAAGGGTAATAAATCTCTAAAGAGAACTGGGCCCACTCCCAAATACATTTCTTAAACTAATAGAAATAAAGTTCAAAATAATTTTAAAGCTAATCAAGTCAAAGGGCAGGAGCTTCAGCTACACCAAACAAATCAATAGACTGAAATTCAGATATCCTGGCTCACGTGGTTCTTGATCCAATTTCTGTTCATATTAAAGGTAGACTGAATGTCAGGTGGCTGGACATTCGAGACTTTTTACATTAAGACTCCTTCCTTCCTGTCCAACTTTATTTCCTATCTTTTCTCTACATAAATCCTTTTGTAGCTGAATCAGTCAATCAGCTGACTGATATTTATATCAGTCAATAAATATAAATAAAATCCTATCCAAAAGTATTGGATTTCTCTAGACTTTTGCAATTACTTTTCCTCTGATGATTTCTTAACACTTACTGTCAATAGCAATTTCATAATACATAAAATACTTGTATATTACTTATATAATATGTATATAATGCTTATATAATCCACGTAATGCCTATGCTATATTATATAGTTATTTATGTTATATGTATATGCCTTATTTCCCAGTAGTTATATTATTATTATTTTTTTTTTTTTTGAGACAGAGCCTCAAGCTGTCCCCCTGGGTAGAGTGCCATGGCATCACAGCTCACAGCAACCTCCAACTCCTGGGCTCAAGCAAGTCTCTTGCCTCCGCCTCCCAAGTAGCTGGGATCACAGGCGCCCGCCACAACGCCCAGCTATTTTTTGGTTGCAGCCGTCTTTGTTGTTTGGCGGGTCTGGGCTGGGGATGCGAACCCGCCACCTTAGGTGTACGTGGCTGGCGCCTTAGCCGGTTGAGCTATAGGCGCTGAGCCAGTAGTTATATTATTAACATCATGAAGTCAAGGATGATATTACTTACATGCTTGCTTATAACCCCAGTATATTCTACAAATATGGGGATGAAGTAAATGGTGATTGTTGAGGATTTGAGAAAACACATACAGTCAATATATCTTTGTAGATAGGTGCTCAGAGTTCTGGAAGCATAAATAAAAAACAGTTTATAGCCGGACTCGGTGGCTCACATTATATGATTATATTTTAGTGTCAGTGGCGCTATGCCACCCCGTCACCCTTGTTGGTGCCGCTATGGCACCCCGTCACCATGGGAAGGAAATAGCTGGGACACGGATTAGAAGTACAATGCTTGCAAGAGGTGAACTTCCCATAGGTGCAGGGAAAGCCCAGAGTCACTTCTGCCATGGCCTTTTATTGAAGCATTATATAACAGGTGTGGAGGACCCACGCACGGGATCACGTGCTTAATGGTCCCTACATGCTCTTTCCCCAGGGGCTTGACTCCCACCCTGTTGCACCACAGATGTTCAAGGTCCAACACCTGCTTGCTAAGGAGTGAGGGATATTATCTCATTAACGCATGCAGTTGCTTGAGGGCTTGTCTCCAGGTTGCAAAACATCTCCAGGATGGCTAGGAGCTTGTCCCTCTGCCAGCACCTCCCTCTAGAATCGGTGACTGCTCCTCCAAGCCTGGTGCTCAGTCTCCTACATTTTAGTACTGTATTATATGTATTGTATGTACTGTATTATATGTACTGTATGTGCTATTTGACAAGCTTCTTTTTTATAATATAGCATATTTCTGTATGAGATATAGCATTATAATATTGCATGTATAAATCTACTTCACTTTTCATTATAACAATATATACCTACAAAAATTATATAACACTGGCTTGGCGCCCATACGTCAGTGGTTAGGGTGCCAGCCACATACACCAGGGCTGGAGGGTTTGAACCTTGCCCAGGACTGCTGAACAACAATGACAACTGCAAAAAAAAATTGCCGGGTGTTGTGGTGGGTGCCTGTAGTCCCAGCTACTTGGGAGGCTGAGGCAAGAAAATCACTTAAGCCCAAGAGTTTGAGGTTGCTGTGAGCTATGACACCATGGCACTCTACCAAGGGCAACATAGTGAGGCTCTGCCTCAAAAAAAAAAATTATGTAACATATATATTCTAATTAAAACATTATATGAGCAGCCTATGTTGACATAATGAAACTATGGGTTTCTTTCTTTTTTTTTTTTTTTTTGTGAGACAAAGTCTTAAGCTGTCACCCTGGGTAGAGTGCTATGGTCTCATAACTCACAGCAACCTCAAACTCTTGGGCTTAAGTGATTCTCTTGCCTCAACCTCCCAAGTAGCTGGGACTACAGGTGCTGGCCACAATGCCTGGCTATTTTTTTTTGTTGCAGTTTTCATTGTCATTTTAGCTGGCCTGGGCCGGGTTCAAACATGCCAGTCTTTGTGTATGTAGCCGGCGCCCTACCCAGTGAGCTATGGGCGCCACCATGAAACTGTGGAGTTTTGACATTGCCTTTTATTAAGTTGAAGTTATTGTTGAGGTAATTGTAGATTTACATGCCGTTCAAGAAATAATATAGCAAGATCTTCGTACCCTTTGTCCAGTTATCCTCATGGTAACATTTTATAAAGATGTATAATATATTTTTTATATTTATTTATTTATTTTAATTCTTTTTTTTTTGAGTGAGACTCTATCTCACTCTGTCACCCTCAATAGAGTGCTGTCATGTCACAGCTCACAGCAACCTCAAACTCTCGGGCTTAAGTGATTCTCTTCCCTCAGCATACCAAGTAGCTGGGACTACAGGCACCTGCCACAATGCCTGGCTATGTTTTGGTTGCAGTTGTCATTCTTGTTTAGCAGGCCTGGGCCGTGCTGGAACCCACTAGTCTGGGTATATATGGCTGACACCCTACTCACTGAGCTACAGGTGCCGAGCCAGATGTAGTATAATATCATAACTAAGGACACTTAGTTGTGACATTGGTGCAATCTATCAATCATTTTGACTTTTTCCCTGGACTTCCTTGTATTTCTTTGCCCCAGTTTGCGAGTGTGTATGTTATGTTCTATATAATTTTATTGTCTTTGTAGATTCAAGTATCTACTACCACAGGCATGATATTAAAAAGTTCCACCATCACAAAGATCTTTTGCACTGTCTTTGTTAAACACCCCTCCTTAACCCCTGGAAACCACTGATTTGTCCTTCATTTCTAAAATGCTATTACTTCAGGCTAGGCACGGTGGCTCTCACCTGTAATCCCAGCACTCTGGGAGGCCATGGCTGGTGGATTGCCTGAGCTCAGGAATTGGAGACCAGCCTGAGCCAGAGTGAGACTTCATCTCTAAAAATAGCTGGGTGTTGTGGTGGGCATCTGTAGTCCCAGCTACTTGGAAGGTGGAAGTAAGAGGATTGCTTGAGCACAAGAGTTTGAAGTTGCTGTGAGCTATGACACCACAGTACTACCGAGGGTGACAAAGTACGACTATATCTTTAAAAAAAAAAGCTGTTATTTCAAAAAATGTCATATAGGTGGCTGCCAGAGTGGTCCCCATGGAGCCGAAGATGAGCACCATCAGGGCCAAACGTGGGCACGGCTGTTGGAGCTCCACTTCATGTTTGTGTGCATCGCCCTCAGGATCCTCCTCTATCACTTCTCCTCTTTCACGTCCAGGTTACTTCAGAAGGACAGAGGAAGAGTAAAATAGAGATCTAGAACATGAAGCAAGAGCTCTCCACTGTCAATATGATGGATGCACTCGCCAGACACACCAGGCTGGAAAGAAAGATCAACAGGATGACAGATAAGCTCATAACTCATGTGAAAGCACGGACAGCTCAATTAGCAAAGATAAAATGGGTTATAAATACTGCTTTCTATATATGGCAAGCTGCCCTGACGAGCAAACTCATGTGGAGGTATTTAGTCTGTCCCTGTGGCTGTTGGACCAGGTAAATAGATAACCCACCAGACCTCCCGGTAGCCTTTCCCACTAGGGTAGTAAGTAAGTGGTGTTGGAACTACTTGTTGAATTTTAGTCTATAGGAAAGTTTCGGTTATTATGCTTCATTGTCTCAGCTGAAAAGAGGATACATACACCCAGGAGACTTTTAAAAATGGATTTTTGGGTGGCACCTGTGGCTCAAAGGAGTTGGGCGCTGGCCCCATATACCGATGGCGGGTTCAAACCTGGACCCCGGCAAAAAACTGCAAAAAGAAAAAAATTGGGTTTTCTTGGCCGGGCCTGGTGATTCACGCCTGTAATCCCAGCACTCTGGGAGGCTGAGGTGGGTGGATTGCTTGAGCTCATGAGTTTGAGACCAGCCTGAACCAGAGCAAGACCTCATTTCCAAATATAGCCAGGTGCTATGGCAGGTGCCTATAGTCCTAGCTACTTGGGAGGCTGAGGCAACGAATTGCGTAAGCCAAAAAAGTTTGAGGTTGCTGTGAGCTATGACACCATAGCATTCTACTGAGGGTGACCAAGTGAGACTCTGTCTCAAAAAAAAAAAAGGGGGGGTTTTATTTTATTATTATAGGTTAAAAATATGATTTATGCTGTCTTATTTTGTTTCAAAGAAGAAAAGCACACAGGTCAGTATTCTTGGAACTCATGTGAGATTCTTATAAGAATCGTGATTTCTACACTTATCACTGAGCCAGAAAGGTTAGCTGATGACATGTGTGTACGAATCAACACCATCATCTATAGAAAATGTGACACATTAGTGGCATCTGTGTGCCATCTCTTGTGATTTGGCCATATCACCGTCACCTGGAAAGGTAAAATTCTCTAACATCTTAAGTATTTTTAGAAGCTTAGTGCTAGTTCAAACCAGTTTACTTTCTTATTTTTATTTATTTATTTATTTATTTTGAGACAGAGTCTCACTCAGTTGCCCTAGGTAGAATGCTGTGACATCATAGCTCACAGCAACCTCAGGCTTTGGGACTCAAACAATCCTCTTGTTTCAGCCACCCAGTTCTATCCAGTTTAGATGGTAACTTAATTTTAATATCTCTACTAGAATTTAAAAATTTGTTTTTGACTCTTAGGCAGAACAACTAAAAGAGTAAAACTAATTGACATTTCTTTTGCTCTTCCTTCTTCTGTTTAAAATGCCATTTGTTGGGCTGGCCAGGCACAATGGCTCATGCCTGTAATCTCAGCACTCTGGGAGGCCGAGGCTAGTGGATTGCTTGAGTACAGGAGTACCAGACCAGCCTCAGCAAGAGTAAGACTCTTGACTCTACTGAAAATAGAAAAACTAGCCAGGGGTAGCGGTACATTCCTGTAATCCAGCTACTCAGGAGGCTGAGGCAAAGGGGTCGCTTAAGCCCAAGAGATTAAGGTTGTTGTGAGCTAGGAAAATGCCATAGCACTCTACCCAGGGTGTCTGAGTGAGGTTCTGGCTCCAGAAAAAGAAAACACCATTTTTTGGACAAGTGTTTGTGTAGCATTATCAGCTACTTGAAGCTATTTGAAGCCATTAATTTTTTCATAGTGTTTTGTAAATGTACTCATGACACAATATGCATTGTTTTGTACTTGAATTGTGCTTTGCATTGAAAGCATTTCAAATGAAGTATATTTTATAAATATTTAATATTTATGCTCTGTACAATGAAGCAAAATTTAAAGGCAAAGTAGGAAGCCTGATTAAATTAATCTGAACTGATACTTGTTTGGTCATAATGTATAATTATGCTAAATCCATCTTTTAAAATGCTTTTTTGGTGGGGTGACAAGTCTCCCTTTGCCACCCTCAGTAAAGTGCTGTAACATCATAGCTCAAAGCAACCTCAAACTCTCGGGCTCAAGTGATTCTCTTGTCTCAGCCTCCCAAGTAGCTGGGACTATACGTAGTCTCTGGATCCATCTCTGGATCACTAATCAGTACAAAGTATCCCTGACCAGACCCTTACCGCCTAAGGATGTGTTCTTCCAGTTGATACTGCAAAAATTTTGACAAAGCTCACTGTAGCTACAGAAAAAGATTTATAGTTTACAGTTGTTAACTCTTTCCACAAATATTAACTGCCATAACAACTGGCTATTTTTAGAGGTCTCACTCTAGCTCAGGCTGGTCTCAAACTCCTGAGCTCAAGCAATCTATCCACCTTGGCCTCCCAGACTGCTAAGATTACAGCTGTGAGCCCCTGTGCCCAGGAAAGTAGATTATTGTTATTTCAGCTATTTTTAAGCACTGTGGTCCTTTATTTTACTGTCAAATTGAAGACCAGTACAGTGAGTTTCAGTTTCCACTTATTCAAACTCCTAAGACACTGCAGTCTTGCCCAGAACCATATTTACTTAGTTTTAAGAAAGGGTGATAGCTACTTGGGAGGCAGAGGCAGAGTCAGGAGAATCACTTGAACCCAGGAGTTGGAGGTTGTTGTGAGCTGTGATGCCACAGCACTCTACCCAGGGCTACAGCTTGAGGCTCTGTCTCAAAAAAAAAAAAAAATAGAAAGGGTAGAGAACAGGGAACCTGGAAGGAGCATCTTGGGGACTTGAACACCACCTTCCATTGTCTCATCAGAACACAGGTTACTATTTGTCCACAAAGGATGAGTAACCAAACTAAGGAGGTGATTAGAGCAGCACAAGGAAACTGCAGGGTCTAGGGTCCCTTAGAGGAAGTTTTGCACTCGGAAGACACATGTCTGACTCCTATTTTTAGTGAGCTGCAGGCATAAATGATGGTTAGACAAGAGACAATTGGGCAAGCCAGGCACAGCATGTGCAAGGACATCTCTGGATCACTAATCAGTACAAAGTATCCCTGACCAGACCCTTATCGCCTAAGGATGTGTTCTTCCAGTTGATACCGCAAAAATTTTGACAAATCTCACTGTAGCTACAGAAAAAGATTTATAGTTTACAGTTGTTAACTCTTTCCACAAATATTAATAGTTTGTGAAGGTTAAGTAGGACAATTATCATGCCTATAATGCTAGCAGTCTGGGAGGCTGAGGAGGTGGATTGCTTGAGCTCAGGAGTTCAAGACAAGCCTGAGCAAGAGGGAGACCTCATCTTTACCAAGGTAGAAAAATTAGCTGGGTGTTGTGATGAGTGCATATAGTCCCAGCAACTTGGGAGGCTAAGGCAAGAGGATCACTTGAGCCCAAGAATTTGATGTTGCTGTGAGCTATGATGCCAGGAAACCCTAAATAAATAAAAGTCCTTGTGTATTATATAACAAACATGGTACTGAATTCAAAATATAAAGAAATAGATATGGTAAACAATGCATCTTCAGATCTTCTATCTCAGGCGTCCTCAAACTACAGCCCGCAGGCTGCCTAGGACATTTATCTGGCCCACTGGGTGTTTTTGCCACCACTGCCTATCCTGCTTAGCAGCCGACTCATCTCAGGGCCTGCAGTCCGGCCCTCCAACAGTCTGAGGGACAGTGAACTGGCCCCCTGTTTAAAAAGTTTGAGGACCCCTGTTATCTTGTCACCCAATTGCCCAAAGTTTTTTTCACTATTACCAGTTTCTTCCAATGATATTCTGCATTTATGCATCTTGACATATATGCTTTTAAAATATATTTGTTTAAATTATAAAATTTATAGCAAAGAAGTAATATCAATGGAATTATAGACGATGTAATCTTTTGAGATCATCAGTTTTTGTTCAGCAAAACTCCTCCACCTTGTTGCATGCATCAGCAGTTCATTCCTTTCTACTGTGAAGCAATATAAACCAGAATTTTTTTTTTTACAGAACAGGGCCCCACTATGTTGCCCAGACTGAAGTGCAGTGGCTAATCTCAGGCCTAATCCCACCACTAGCCAGCAAGAGAATTTGACCTGCTCTATTTCCAACCTGGGCCTGTGTACCCCTCCTCAGGTGACCTGGTCATCCCCTGCTCCTGAAAGGTCAATATATGAATGTTGACCTTAGTGGGGACACTGGTGCATACCATACAATAGCTTAGAACTCCTGGGCTCAAGCTGTCCGCTGTCCTCTCACCTCAGGCTGGAACTAAAGGGATGCACTGGGGAAAATTAGAATCTTAATACTAGATACCACAGCATCTTCACAGTACATTTTATTTATTTATTTATTTTGGCCACCTCCAGCATATGGGGCCAACGCCCTACCCTTTTGAGCCACAGGTGCCGTCCTTCACAGTACATTTTAGAAAACCAAATGAAAATGACTCTAAGAGTCAAGGATTATATTGAAATTAATATAGGCCCAACCTTGAGTCAGGAATGTAATGATAGCTTCATGGACGTGGCTCTGGGTGAGACCCAGGATAGTCTTTCCAAAATGAAATGTGGGCCAGGCGCGGTGGCTCACACCTGTAATCCTAGCACTCTGGGAAGCCCAGGCAAGTGGAATGCTTGAGTTTACAAATTCAAGACCAGCCTGAGCAAAGGCAAGACCTTCAACTCCACTAAAAATAGAAAATCTGAAGCAAGAGGATTGCTTAAACCCAAGAGTTTGATGTTGCTGTGAGCTGTGATGCCATAGCACTCTACCCAGGGGAACATTTTGAGACTCTGACTCAAAAAAAAAAAAAAAAAGAGGAAATGTATTGGGTGGTGCCTATGGCTCAAAGGAATAGGGCGCCTAGCCCCACATACTGGAGGTGGTAGGTTCAAACCCAGCACCAGCCAAAAACTGCAATAAAAGAAAAAAGGAAATGTGTCATTTGTATATATTTAACCATTTTGGCCAACAATAGTGATCTTGGATTGAAAGAAACCTCCAAAAGAGGCTTCTGACCTTCTTCTCTACTGAGATGATTTCAGTTTCCTTCAGGACAGCACATCTACTGCCTGAAGAGCCTAAGTGGAAACCAGCTATCAGAGTAGGTCAAAAGGGTAAAGTACTCTGGTGTTTGGGACATCTTTCTTTTAAAAGACAAAGATTATCTTAGCATTTTGAGATGCTATTGCCTACTCAGAGCAGTTAGGAAACTGTGAAGAAAAAGAAAGAATGAGGAAAACTTCAAATTCAGGACACAGTGAACCTCACAACTGCAGCAACAGCTATATAAGGAACTACCAAAAAAGTGAAATAGTACTCTGTGAAGAAGGACTTTTCTAAAAGAGGAAACTAGTTTATAAAACAACTGTATGAGTATATGTAAGAATTCTGCCCCATGACAGATTTCCGGATGATAGCTGTCAGTGAGATCACAGGGAGAATATAAGAAGAGGAAAGAAAGTTGGGCAAAGGTTTGTAGAAGACAAAGTGTGCCTGTGACCCTCTAGGTTCTTTTAATCTATTAACATATGATCTAGGGATCTGTAAATAGGAACAGAATATTCATAGGCAACTAGGAGAATTTGAATAGCAAATTTCATTGGTTTGCACATGGTACATAAATACAACTTAGCAAAAATAGATCAGAGAGAACAGGAGAAAAATAGGGATTTATTTCAGTGTCAAAGAAAACTGTCTAGACCCCAAAACTAAACAAATATTTTCCTACTTCTGCTAACAGCTCTTTATATGTTAGTTGACTTTTAAGAAAATTACCTTAAGGGCTGGGTGCGGACTCACACTTGTAATCCAGCACTCTGAGAGGCCAAGGTGAGTGGCTTGCCTGAGCTCAGCAGTTCGAGACCAGCCTGAGCAAGAGCGAGACCTTGTCTCTAAAAATAGCCAGGTGTTGTGGTGGGGGCCTTGTAGTCCCAGCTACTCGGGAGGCTGAGGCAAGAGACTTACTTGAGCCCAAGAGTTTGAGGTTGCTGTGAGCTATGATCCCCACAGCACTCTACTCCAGGTGACAAAATGAGACTGTCCCCCCCACAGAAAAGAAAATTAACTTTATTTTTTTACTTTTATGTATTTTTTTTTGAGACTGACTCTCACTATTTCACCCTCAGTACAGTGCCGAAGTGTCACATCTCACAGCAACCTCAAACTCTTGGGTTTAAGTGATTCTCTTGCCTCAGCCTCCCAAGTAGCTGGGACTGTAGGTGCCCACCACAAATCCTGGCTATCTTTTGTTGTTGTTGTCATTGTTGTTTAGCAGGCCCAGGCCAGGTTCAAACCCACCAGCCCCAGTGTATGTGGTCAGCACCCTAACCACTGAGCATGGGCACTGAGCCAGACCTTAATATTTCCTTCAGTTTGATGTGCAAGCAACATTTTAGTTTCTGTCCTTAAAAGTTTCTTCCCTTCACTGTGTCTTTTTCTTTTTTTTATACAATGCAAATGCAGATATGGAGACTAGTAACGCTAAAACGCCAGGATGAGGACAAGGCATCTTCAACAAAGCATGTCCGAAACCAACTTAGGCTGCTTCTCTGTGTTCCGAGTGAAAAACTAGAAATTCAGGTATTATCCTAATCTCCTTCTCTCTCTCCAATCTTCCCCATATCAGTCATTAGATTCTCCTCATGCCAATGTTTTTTGTAGCAGTCTGCTTCTCCTCCTTTGCCGTTGCCCTATTTTATTTCAGGCTCCAGCCTTGCCTTTCTTTCTTTCTTTTTGTTTTTCTCCTTCTGTTTTAGAGACCAGACTAGAAATCTCTGACTTCCTGATCCTGAGATCTGTCCTAGAATGATCTCCTAAAACAAAAAACTAACCAGGTAGTCTCTCTCCTCTCTCCTTCCACTTTTGTTGTTGTTGTTTGAGACATTCTTGCTCTGTTGTTCAAGCTGGAGTGCAGTGGTATCGTCATAGTTCACTGCAACATTCAATTTCTAGTCTCCACCGATCCTCCTACCTCAGTCTCCAGAGTAGTTGGGACTATAGGCACACACCACCACAGCGGCTAATTTTTTCTTTTCTTCTTTCTTCTTTTCTTTCTTTCTTTTGTTCATTCGTTTTTTGTGTTGTTGTTTTTTTTTTGAGACAGAGTCTCACTTTGTTGCCCTGAGTAGAGTACTATAGCATCATAGCTCACAGCAACCTCAAACTCTTGGGCTCAAAGCAATTCTCTTGCCTCAGCCTCCCAAGTAGCTGGGACTATAGGCACCTACCACAGTGCCTGGCTATTTTTTAGAGATGGGGTCTCGCTCTTGCTCAGCCTGGTCTTGAATTCCTGAGCTTAAGGTGGGCGATCCACTAGCCTCGGCCTCCCAGAGTGCTAGAATTACAGGCATGAACCACCACACTTGGCCTAATTTTTTTCTATTTTTTAGTAGAGATGGGGTCTCACTCTTGCTGAGGCTGGTCTTGAACTCCTGAGCTCAAGGGTTCTTCCTGCATTGCCCTCCCAGAATGCTGGGATTACAGGTATGAGCACCCCACCTGTCTGGCCTTCCACTCTTTCAAAGGTTTTCCATAGTATTCAGGATAAAGTCCAAACTCCTTAGCTTAATACACAAAGCTTTTCACAGTCTAGTCTGTGTTTGTGGCACCAGCCATCCTAGCTGCACACAGCACCTGAACAGATCTTACTCTTCTCCCTTACCTTTCCTTCCAACATCCTGCTCTCAACCGCTCAAATGCTTCCCTTCCTTCTGTGAAACACGGCTTCAGGTCCCTCTTCTGGGTTCTGTGACTCCCACCTCTCATCAGTCTAGTTTAAATTTATCTGTTTTATGCTCTTATTTTACCTATGTTATGCATTCATTCACTCCTTCAACAAAGGAGTTGAAGTGTTATAGTTCCTGAGTGTCTACTATGTGCCAGGCATTGTACTATACGTAACTATACTGTGATGAGTCATGCATGTCTCCTCCCGACTTGAACTTAAACTTCCTGGATACTAGATTTGATCTGAATATGGTGTCTAATGGGTAAATGGGTAGACTGAGATTTTTGAAGATAACTGTGTTCTTTATAAGTTCCCAAATATATTAATCATTTTTTATGTGGAAATATACTAGGGCCATTTTGACCCTACTAAATGACTCATTATTTGTATTCTTTCTTTAGAGGACTTACATTTTTCTTGTTATATTTTTCTGTTTTCTTCCTTGCTGATAGGAAATCATTTGTTGCTTATTACTATTGGTGATATGCAACGTGATCAGCAATGCCATTCTGATCTGCTATAAGTTGAGAAGTTACATCCTGAAAATTGCTATAACTGTATGCAAAATACAAATTGATGCTGAATAATGTCCTGAAGCCTCTCTGTGAGAATGGTCATGAATCCAGGGCACTGAATGTTATGACAACTATTTTGCCTACTCAAACTACTTTCTTACTTCATGACTCTTTGGTCTCAGGTGTGGTATTGAGGTATAAAATTTAGCATCATCTTGAAAACTAAAGTCTTAAACAAAAAAAATAGAAATTAATATTTGAACAAATATGATACCTAAATAGGAACGGGTGGTTAAGATATAGCACTCTTCAGTAAATGAAAAGAATGTGAGCTTAGGAAACAGATGAACCCAGGTCCAAAACTTTTCTGTCTCTTTGGGAGACCTTTGGGTAACTTAGCTATTTTACCTCAATTTCATCTGTAAAATCCCTAACATGATAAAGGGAGACAAAAGTAGTCTTCTTAGGCTGGGGGCAGTGGCTCATGCCTGTAATCTTAGCACTTTGGGAGTCTGAGGCAGATGGATCACCTGAGCTCAGGAGTTCCAGACCACTTAGGGCTGGTTAGGGCTCTGGCCACATATACTGGGGCTGGCCGGTTTGAACCCAGCCTAGGCCTGCTAAACAACAACAACTACAACAACAAAATAGCCAGGCATTGTGGCGGGTGCTTATAGTCCCAGTGACCTGGGGGGCTGAGGCAAGAGAATCACTTAAGCCAAAGAGTTTGAGGTTGCTGTTAGCTGTGAGTGATGCTACAGCACTGTACCCAGGGTGACAGCATGAGACTCTGTCACAAAAAAAATAAAGTAGCCAGGCATTGTGGCAGGTGCCTATAGTCAAAGGTATTCAGGAGGCTGAGGCAAGAGGATTATCTGAGCTCAGAGTTTGAGGTTGCTGTGAGCTGTGATGCTATGGCACTCTAAGGAGGGCAACAAAATGAGAATCTGTCTCAAAAAAAAGAAAAGGCTTGGCACCTATAGCTCAAGCAGCTAAGGCACCAGCCACATACACCAGAGCTGGCAGGTTCGAATCCAGCCCAGGCCTGCCAAACAACAATGACAACTACAACCAAAAAATAGCCAGGCATTGTGGCGGGCGCCTGTAGTCCCAGCTACTCAGGAGGCTGAGGCAAGAGAATCACCTAACCCCAGGAACTGGAGGTTGCTGTGATCGGTGATGCCATAGCACTCTACCAAGGGTGACAAAGTGAGGCTCTACCTCAAATAAATAAATTAATTAAATAAAATAAAATTATTAATGTGTTTCACATTATGCTTTCCATGGGACAGAGCTGGTTTAAGCAAATTACCCAAGAGCACCTTGTTGGTGTCAGAGGCAGGACTGAAATCTGGTGGTCTTAAAATATCTGCATTATAAATTAACACTACCAATAACTTAAAATATTTTAATATTGCAATCAGAATATTCAGAATCTCATGCACAAGGTACACGATAGTACCTTATACACCAGACATCCAGTAAGTCTTATGATACAGCTTTTAGCTTTCAAAATTGAGGTTAAAAAGGAAAAGAAATTTAGGATGTTCTAATTACAAATCTTTAAGAAAATTCTTTCTACAGTATTTATGTTTTAACTTTCAAAAAATAAATTTTGGGAGGAATTAATTTTGTGCATAGCAGAGAAAAAGCAATAAGAAGAGCCCTTTAACAAAGCTTGTAGGCTCGGCGCCTGTGGCTCAAGCGGCTAAGGCGCCAGCCACATACACCTAAGGTAGCAGGTTCGAACCCCCAGCCCGGGCCTGCCAAACAACAATGATGGCTGCAACCAAAAAATGGCCAGGCGCTGTGGCGGGTGCCTATAGTCCCAGCTACTTGGGAGGCGGAGGCAGGAGACTCGCTTGAGCCCAGGAGTTGGAGGTTGCTGTGAGCCGTGATGCCATGGCACTCTACGCAGGGGGATAGCTTGAGGCTCCGTCTCAAAAAGAACAAAAAAAAACAAAGCTTGTATTCCAGCCAGGGTGGGTGGAAAAGGAGATAGATGTTAAACAAATAAATATATGTTATATCAGGAGGCTATAAGGGCTGTGAAGAAAACAAAGCAGAGTAAAAGGACTGAGAATAGCAGGGGAATGGCAGAGGGAAATGGTGCTATTTTTACTAGGAGAATCTAAGAAGTCCTCTCTGATATGCTGACATTTGCACAGGGACCTAAATGAAGTGATGGAACAAGCCTTGCAGTTATTTTGGGGAAGAGCATTCCAGGCAGAGGCCAAGCAGGTGCAAAGAACCTAAGGCAAGGGCATTTAGCTAATGTTGTGTTAGGAGCGGAGTGGATAAGAGCGGAAGCTGAGGTCAGAGGGACATGGAATGGGGGTAGATGCAGAGGGCCTGAACATTCACTGGAAGGACTTGAGATTTAATTTTGATTGACAGTGAACGTCATTAGAGATTTTAGCAGAAAAGAGTGACTACATTCTCAATCATACTCTGCCGTTTTACAGAGAGTAGGGTATAGGGGTAGGAGGGAAGGAGGGTGGCCAGTTAAGATGCTGTTGTGGGGTCCAGCATGGTGGCTTCGAGTACAGTGGGATGAGTCTATGAGGGAAAAGGTCAGATTTGCGTTATTCACGAAAGTAAGGCTAACACAGTCTGAGAACGGATCAGATGTGAGACATGGGGAAAACATAACATTCCAAGTGGCCTGAATGCATATGACCTTGTCTTATGTTGTCTATTCATTAGTCTATCCACCCTTTCATATATTTATTTATTCAGTAGTTGGGCATGCAGGCAGAATGCCAGCAGATGTGCTGGATGCTGGAAAGATAAGGGCAGGCAAGGGAGCCGTTCAGTCCAGAGGAGTTTAGAAGCACATGTTTCAATAATTTTTCTTTCTGATTATAAAACTAATATTCATGGAAGATATTTTGAAAAGAAAAATAATATAGAAAGAAAAGTTAAACTTCCCAGTAGGGTATTAATTTTTAACATTATTCATTGAAATTCTTCCTGCTTTATTTCTAGCACATATATGTATATTGCCTGAAGTATATGTAGTAACATAAAAGGATCATATATGTTTTCTTTTTGAGACAGAGTCTCAAGCTGTCCCCCTGGGTAGAGTGCTATGGCATCACAGCTCAGAGCAACCTCCAACTTCTGGGCTCAAGCGAGTCTCCTGCCTCAGCCTCCCAAGTAGCTGGGACCACAGGCGCCCGCCACAACACCTGGCTATTTTTTGCTGCAGCCATTATGGTTGTTTGGCTGGCCCGGGCTGGGTTCGAACCCGCCACCTTAGGTGTATGTGGCTGGTGCCTTAGCCACTTGAGCCACAGGTGCCGAGCCACACTTGATGTTTTTCTTTCTTTTTTTTTTTTTTCCAGGTTTTTGGCCGGGGCTGGGTTTGAACCTACCACCTCCAGCATATGGGGCTGGCACCTACTCCTTTGAGCCATAGGTGCCACCCCACACTTGATGTTTTTCAATCAACACAGTTCCCTTAGCCTGTCACTTAAAGTTTTTCAAACATCTCTTTAACAGCTATCTCATATTTCATTTTTTATTTTTTTGAGACAGAGTCTCACTATGTTGCCCTCTGCAGAGTGCTGTCACATCACAGCTCACAGCAACCTAAAACTCTTTGGGCTTAAGCGATTCTCCTGCCTCAGCTTCCCAAGTAGCTGGGACTATAGGCGCCCGCCACAACGCCCAGCTACTTTTTGGCTGTAGTTGTCATTACTGATTGGCTGGCCCCAGAGTGGGTTCTAACCCACCATCTCCAGTGTATGTGGCTGGTACCCTAGCTGCTTGAGCTATAGGTGCCGAACCCTCATATTTCATTTTATGAATGTACCATACTTTTCTTGACTATTTCTACAAATTTGATTTATTTTCTTGGGAAAAAAAATCTTAGAAATGGAGTTTCTAGGTCAAAGGATAGAAATTTCTTAAAGTCTCTCCAAGAAATTGCTAATTTTTTTCTTTAAAATATTAATTATGGCTTGGCGCCTGTAGCTCAAGCAGCAAGGGCACCAGCCATATACACTGAAGCTGGTAGGTTGGAAACTAGCCCAGGCTCACCAAACAATAATGACGACAACTACAACTAAAAAAAAAAGCAGGGTGTTGTGGTGGGTGCCTGTAGTCCCAGCTACTTGGGAGACTAAGCCAGGAGAATTGCTTAAGCCCAAGAGTTGGAGGTTGCTATGAGCGGTGACGCCATGGCACTCTACCCAGGGTGACACCTTGAGACTCTGTCTCAAAAAAAGAAAAGAAAAATATTAATTATGGGCTTGGTGCCCGTAGTTCAGTGAGCAGAGCACTGGCCATATACACAGAGGCTGGCAGGTTGGAGCCCAACCTGGAGCTGCTAAACAACAACTACAACCAAAAAATAGCTGGGTGTTGTGGCGGGCACCTGTAGTCCCAGCTGCTTGGGAGGCAGAGGCAAGAGAATTGCTAAGTCCAAGAGTCTGAGGTTGCTGTGAGCTGTGACTCCATGGCACTCTACTCAGGGTGACATAGTGAGACTCTGTCTCAACATAAATAAATATATAAAATAATAATAATAATAAAATATTAATTATGTACCTACCAGCAGCAGATGAGCACTTCTTCTCATTGGACCCTTGTCAGCAATGAGTGGCAATTTTTTAAAATTGCCAATTTTGAAAGCAAAAAAAGAAAAATATTGAGTGGCGCCTGTGGCACAGTAAGGCACTGGCCCCTTATACAGAGGGTGACAGGTTCAAACCCAGCCCCGGCCAAACTGCAACCAAAAAATAGCCAGGCGTTGTGGCAGGCGCCTGTAGTTCCAGCTGCTCGGGAGGCTGAGGCAAGAGAATCACTTAAGCCCAGGAGTTGGAGGTTGCTGTGAGCTGTGTGATGCCACGGCACTCTACCGAGGGCAACAAAGTAAGACTGTCTCTACAAATATATAAAAAAAAGAAAAGAAAAACATCTTAATTATTGCTTTAATTTGCATTTCTTTGAATTCTTAAAAGTTTACATATTATATCATACTTATATGTCTGTCATAGGTTATCTCCCATTTATTTTTCTGTTCACATCCTTTTTTGTTTTTTGTTTTTTGTTTTTGTTTTTGTAAGACAGAGTCTCACTTTGTTGCCCTGGGTAGTGTTATGGAGTCATAGCTCCCAGCAACCTCAAACTTCTGGGCTCATGCCATCCTTCTTGCTTCAGCCTCCCAAGTAGCTGGGACTACAGGATCCCGCCATGATGCCTGGCTAGTTTTCTTTGTAATTTTTAGTACTGATGAGGTCTCACTCTCGCTCAGGCTGGTCTCAATTCACTTGCCACAGCTTCCCAATGTGCTAGGATTACAAGGAATGAGCCACCGAACCCAGACTGTTCACATCCTTTCTGGAGGTTTCTACTGAGATGTATAGCAGCAACTCTGAGACAAAGGTAACCAGAGATTAAGAAGGCTGGAGAGCTCTTTAAGTGAAGAATTCTTTGGCAAAGCAATTTAATTTAACTTGGTTCTTTCTTCAGCTCTTCTGATCTAGGACTTTGATAACTTATTAAATGACTGTCTTCTGCTAACAAAACCGGCTTAAGCTACCTGAATGCACATGTCATATATATGAGATTTATTTATTTTCTTTTTTTTTGTTGTTGTTAATATTTTTCTATTTATTTATTTATTTATTTTTTATTATTATTATTTTATTAAATGATAGCTGTGTACATTAATGCAAACATGGGGTACAGTGTAGTGTTTTCACACACATTCTGAAATACTTTCATCAAGCTGGTTCACATAAATTTCATGTTATTTGCATAGTCATTGTGTCAAAACCTTAACATCCTAGTTCTAGAAAGGTTCACTTATACCCTTGTTAGACAGAGATATAGGTGATCTTTCTGGTTACCCTCCCACCACCCAGCCACCCTTCCCCCCTCCCTTTCCCCTCCCCATATTTTTGGCCTAGAATTAAGTTTTTTCTTCCATATGCAAAGTGTATATTAGTTTCATAGAAGGGCTGTGTACATTGGATACTTTTTCTTCCATTTCTGTGATCTAGACATTGAGAGTATTATAACAACAAATACATGAGATCACTTGGATCCATCCTCAGATGAGCCTTCATGTGAAACCTCAGCATTGGACTTCATCTTCAACTGGATTCCTGATCCAGAGAAACCATGAGGAATGAGTGCATAGTTGTAAGTCACTAAGCTATGTAGTAATTTGTCATGTAGCAATAAATAATAATACACTTTACACTGAATGTTATATTATATCCTGGATTAGAGTTTAAAGACAAATTAACATTGGTGAAAACACTGGGAATTTGAACATTATATATCTGTTATATCATTATCAGTTTCTGAGCTTCAGCAAATATACTGTGGTTATGCAAGATGTTAACATGACAGGAAGTGGAAGGGTATAGGAAACATTATATAATATGTCTGCAACTTTTGGTAAATCTAAACTTATTTCAGAATAAAAATAAAGTGAAAACATGGCACATGTATTTCAGATCAGGGCTTGCTATTAAGTTAACCTTCCTAGCTTTGACACTCTGGTTGCAAATATACCCAAAGTCTTAATTTCAAATTATGACTTTATTCTTTACTTAATGTATTCTTCAGAGAAGAACAAAGTGTGCCCCTTTTTTCAACTACCATAAAATAGAATTGGCTAGAGTAACATAGAAGCAGAGCAAAATGTTTGTGAAAAACATATGAGCACTGACTAATCATAAAGTTATTTGTATGATCATCATCCATACAATTAGGAAGAAAATGAGAGAGTAAAAAAGTATAGGCATGCAACTATTCTCAATTTAAGAATTGTATCTGGCTGGGCCAGTAGTATACACTGTATTCCTAACTACTCAGGAGGTTGAGGATGAAAGATTTCTTTTTTTTTTTTTTGAGGAGTTTAATCAGCTATTTATTTGTTTATTTATTTTTGTTAAATGATAGCTATGTACATTAATGCAAACATGGGGTACAGTGTAGTGTTTTCATATACAATTTTAAATATTTTCTTTTTTTTTTTTTTTTTTTTTTTTTTTTTTTGAGACAGAGCCTCAAGCTGTCGCCCTGAGTAGAGTGCCGTTGCATTACAGCTCACAGCAACCTCCAACTCCTGGGCTCAAGCAAGTCTCTTGCCTCCACCTCCCAAGTAGCTGGGACCACAGGCACCTGCCACAACGCCCGGCTATTTTTTGGT